>JARJEB010007394.1:0-10639 GCA_030264535.1 Liometoxenus newtonarum
AAAAAGCAATTAAAAGTGAAAAGATTAAATAGAAAATAGCCGAACTTGGAATAACCGAACGACTAAATAGCGTTTAGAGTGAAAAATGTCAATAGAATATAACTGAACGCAGCTTGAAATATCTTATATATGACTGTCAAATATTGTGTCAAGCAAACGTCACGCGATGCGTCGGTGAATAGGTAACCGACTAAATAGCGTTTAGAGTGAAAAAAAGTCAATAGAATATAACTGAACGCAGCTTGAAATATCTTTACTATCTTTACACTCGGCTCGCTACGCTTCGCCTCGTTACGTAAACTTGCCCTCGCGTATAATAGCCTGCATTATGGGCTCATTGAATAATATACTATTATTAAACCTATACAGGGATCTCAATAAAAATGTTTTTAACCTGTATCCATCTGCACTTATAGCAATCAACAGCATAAAATTGAATTGACGAAAAAACATACCTACCTATAGCAATAAAATATATCAAACTCAAAACATATTGACTGAAGCATAGATATAATTTAATAACAAGGGTTTATCGTTGCAGATAGATACATAAAATAAACATTTATTATGGACAAACATTTATTAGGTAGGTTGATTACAGATATGATGCACATGCTAAAATACAGGATGTTTCTCAGAGAATTCTTCAATGACCTTACCTATAAACGTTATTAAAGTGATTATATATATTTTACATATTCAAATTTTGAAGTCACAAATATGTTTCGTAAGTAACAGTCAGTATTATGCATGCATGCATTGCTCCAACATTTACATGAAAGTCATACGAACGAACGGACATGCGGGTGTTTAAATTGTAAATTACTCATTACAACAAAATTATATTGATGATGATGATACACGGTTTATGGTTTATGTTAATGAGAAATATGCATAGCATAGCCACGCCAGTATAGAAATTACTTAGGCTTTAGAAATTTACAAAAAGATGATAATACGAACCAAATGAAATGCTGTACGCCTGTACATAAAATTAAATAATAATCAACATAAAATATTTAAAAATATTTCCAAAGTGGTTTCGGTATTTTTCAGTAGATAAGCCTGGCGCAGAAAATGACCGTGAACCTATGACTGACTGATTTTATGTTGTACAAGTGTAGAACCTGTTTGCCTGTTTCGCATTTCTCTGTTTCGAAAGTCAGGGAGCTCGCTAAACAACTTTGCAGGCATGCAATGAATATGAGTAAGTAAGAGACTATTACGTACCTATACCTTGCCAGAGCAATGGAGAAGAAGAAAAGAAAAGATGAAAAAGTTTATGTTATGCCAGCACTTACAATTCTAGATTTCACAAGTTAAAAGTTCTTGAAAGAAAATGAAGTTGGCAACATAAAACATAAAAGTAAAACAAGCAATTCAAAATTTATTCGCGAATATGGTAACAAGGATAGTCTTGTCTTTCAAGATTTAAACAAAAAAGAAGACGTGCGTCATTGATGCAACAGGAAAAATAAGCAAATTATTATTATAATTAAGTATATTCAAAATAATACATAATAAAACATAAAACAATTAAACATAAAATTACTGAAAACTTTATCCTGACGACCGTTTTGAACAATGGAATGTGTGTCAAATAAAAGGAAAAGTCGAGCGCAAAGAGACCGTTTAAATAAACCAAAAAGAAAATCAACTCAACCGTCATTAAATGAGTAACAACTGCAATAAACTACACCCAGCCATCACGTATCGAGTTCAAGAAACAGTAATCATAAAATTTGCATTTTTCTTCTTTTGGCTTTTTATTTCATTTTCATTACTACTCATATTTTTATTGCAAACTGACAACAGTTGTTTGCTGATATTTATTTTTGCATGTTATACTAAAATATAGATAAATGGCTGCGTTTTACCATAGCTCCGAAAAAAACATGAAATAAACCTGCAAAATTAATCTTATTCAAAAAATCCGAAGATATTATTATTTAAATTAAAATAAATCGGTAAGTTAAATTCGCGCCGCTCAATTATCCGGCCATATCCACTAAGATTTCGTAGAACTAGTCGATTGTAAAAGTACCTAATTTTGATCGGAAAGTGGAAATATGATTTGATATCACTAAATTTCGGTGCAATTTCCACTTTCCGACCAAAATTACTTTTCCGATCAACGAGTTCCAAGAAATCGTAGAGCATATGATCGGAATGTTGTGGGGGCCTTAACAGGACTTTGTCAAGAATTACACAGGTGGATTCAAATAGGAGAACTCTGAGTTCCCTGGGCCAGGTTAATGATCTTGTTTGTTTTATTCTGCAGTGAAAAGTATTGTTCAAAAAAATGAATAAACTAATAAAACAAAGTGTTAGAGTTAATAATGACTGATGAGTAATGCAGCACCGGACAACTTTCCTAAAGCATTTTAACTTTCTCCTAGTCTTTGAAGTTTCTTCATTTCGTGCGCACAGATAAATCTTATCGGTAATCAATGTAAGTGTCAAAAATTGAATAACATATCAACGAATTTCGGCTATATACCTATCTATATTGAATCATGAAAATTTCATATAATTTTTACTTTTGCTTTGGCAATTTCTAACTTTACATTTGTAAATATGTGGCTCGAGTACATAATAAATTTTTTAATCCAATTAACCTCTTGTGATGTTTAGTTTATACTGTCATGTATTTTTGAAGTTGAAAGAGACGCGAAATGTTTTATTGCCCTGTGTGGTGTGGCGTGTACTGGATATAAAGGTGCACAATAAAATACAAGATAAAGTTGATATAGGTTTACATCAGGTTACGAGTTTACAAAATCCACCGGCGTCGAAGTTAATCATAGTTAAAATGTCCAAAACGGCCACATCCGAATAAGGTACGAAACGAAATTGCTTAATTCGTGTGCGCTTTGAATAAAACAAAGGTTTGTTCAAGTTAAAAAAAATGCTAGTAAAATTCATCACCAAAAATATAAAAGCCAAAGTAATTAATTAATGTATTAAATATTCAAAGTCATCCATTACATTTTCATTCCTTGAAGTAAAATAAAAAAAATATGTGACAGTAGAAAGAGTGGCATTGAATACATAATGCAGTTTCAGTCATCCATCAGTCACAACTTAGAAAAGACAACTGTGGGCACAAAATGTTAGTAGGTAAGTTTCCAAGTATATTTGAAGGAATAGCAAAAATAATGATGGCAATAAAACAAAATATTTCCCACGATTCCATCATAAATCAGCGCGGGGCGGCGCGATTCAATGCGATTAGGTATAAGTAGAATGAACAACAATTGTAATTATAATTAATTACTATTACAATCTGCAAATGTTTCAATGTTAAATGAACATACCTATAGGAACACGAAGGAAATGGAAAAGATTAGACCATTAGACAAAGCATTAAGAGAACTTAGATAAGTTCTCGTAGTGAGAGATGCGGTAATTAAATCTGGCATTTAAGACTTAGACTTAGCTAAGTAAAAAATATATAAGTGATAACATAGTATACACTTGTATACAAGTGAAGGTTTTTATAAAGCTGCACAAAGGCTGGTTCGGAAAATGCGAAATTGCTCTATGCTAAGAGATAACTAAGTGATAAGACATATTGAAACATTTCCTGCCATGTGCACTATAGTATTACTAGTAATACAATACACAGGTCAGTACTTAGTATAGGATTTACTCATTTACTACTAATATAATGCACCCACGTATATAGGTAGGTATACAACAACATTCCGAATATAAGAATTTGTACGGCATTCGAATTCTTGGAAAATGCAGTCGTATAGTTATATTTCATCAAACGGAAACAGATAAACTGAATAATTGATAAGCAGGAAGATAAGGTGAATTGACAAACAACGCATCACTCAAAAATGGACATGAAAATATTTAAAACGAAAATTCCTGTCTATCAGTTGGGTTAAAGGATAAAGTAAAGAGCTGTCTGTAACTCTTTACAGCACATTTCCGAATTGTCTGTTTTCCAAAATAGACCGAACATTTCCATTCATTTTATTTATTCAGTACTTTCATTCTTCCTTCTTTTCAATCCGTATTTAATTATTCATTTGGTTGAATGTTTCAATGCGTGAACAAATAAAAATGAAACGTAAAAGTACGAAATGACCACAACCCAGACAGGACCACAAATGCACTAATATTTCTGAAATTACTTGTTGAAATGTCCCAATGAAAACCTATCAAAACCGGACTTTGGAAATTCCACAACAATATTTTTATATTTGATTTTTATTACTGAATTAGAAATTAAATTTATAAATCATTAAACAATGCGCGCCAAAGAGATTTTAATTGTTATTATTTTTTTTAACATTTTTCTATCCTCGTTAAAGCCTGTGTAGAATTATTTATTTATTATTATATTGAATTTATTATAATAATGAAATATTAATATTTCGTTCTTGAGGATGTATAGAGAATTACTGAACGATGATTAAAGAAGAGAGAACAACGACTGCTAATTTAATCAGGCTGTAAGTATCACAGTTACGTTTGTACACTGTATATTAACTGTACCGTGCGTGGGTTTCATTCATGTGTCTGATGGATTGAGCACAAATGCGCGCAAGATTCAATTCAATTGATGTTATTGAAAAGAATGAGGAATTGGCTGACGCATCAACGGTTTCTAAATTCATTATACCTACCATCAGAAGGATGTGTTCACAAAATGTGCAAATAAACGGAAACGTGAAACAAACATAACGTTCAATGACAAAATGAAAATATAAAACATAAAATAAGAGCAATGAAATTGGAATTAAATAAAAAATAAAACGGAAATGGGAGTTATATGTAAATAGCGGTTAATAAATATGCGTAAGTCATTTGGCGACCTTCCTTTCTCAATCTGAATAAATAAGATTCCGATTAAAATTTTATTCGATATTAAAGAGTTAAAATAATTATAGTCCTTGTAATATACTAATAAGTGCTAATCTCCTGTTATTAGCAATTATTGTTTGTTAAACTTTGGGGGCATTCAAGTTTCGGTAATTGAATCGAATGTGTCTGCAGACTCGTAATTTCTTCAAGATTACAACATTTGTGCTTGATGCACCAACATATGTTACAAGTTCATGAGTATTTTCAACGGAGATAACGACTAACAGTTTGTATTAACTGCTTGTAGCTATATACAATAGTTTGAAAGACCCTGGACTACATACAATTCCAAATGCCACTTAATTGAACTAATTCTTTTTAATTGCACATGTTAATCGACTGGTACCGCAGAGCAAGAGACAAGAAACAGGAGTAAATAGTTCAAGCACATTTGTAATCTTGTTTGGAGCTTGGATAGGAAAAAAAATAGCGTGAAAATATATGATAATTTGTTTCCATTTGATTCCTGATTCATCCATCATTCATAAGCATAAGTACCATTGTAAAAATCTTTACCTTCAAGCTATAGGTTAAAGATTAACCTAGTATTTTACATTCAAATCATGAACATATTCAGTTTCACTTTCCAATCAAACTCTAATAAATAAATACGTATATATACATGGTAAGTATATTTGCATAAATTTACTGGTTTCTGATTTCAAAGTCGAAGTCGTCTTCACGCTTATTCCCAATTTAACTTTAAATATTTATATATTTGTCACCTGTCGCTAACTTTTGTGGAATTTTTATTATATTTGACTTTTATTTTCGGACCCAATACCAATTTATAAGATATCCAGTTTTGCATATTCACTCACTTATTAAATTAATAGATATCGAAATTATTCAAATTTCCAAATGTTCAATAATCAATACAATAAGATGAAAATAAAATTGAGAAAGTTGCCTGTCGGTTTTGGATTGAACAAACGTTTATTCTTCGTTGTTGTATTTCTAATTTTATTTTCTTTCAACTTGAACAGGCGTCATGATGTCACATATCTATATATTATAGATAAAGAAAAGAAATATGGAAGAATAAACAAAAGGCTTTTAGTTGAATGTCATCAATAAATTCAATAAATTGTCTTTCGTTGTCCTTGATGTCAGGGTATTTTTGCGAATATTGTTGAGTGATCGATTTATTCGTTTGACGTTTAGAGACCGATTAGAAATGGATGGTTATTGGTTTGGCTCGTTTCTATAGCACAGTTGGCCCATTCGGGCGAATCTAAATGGAAGCAATTGGGCGTACGATCGTTTATGTTACAAGGTTGGATAAACAAAGGGTACGACGACGAAGCGAAGAAAACTCCAACTACAATAAAATAGCTACTATCAACTTCCCAGAATATTGAAAACATCCAATAAGCAAATAACATGTACACTTAGAAAATTATAACTTGACAGAGGAACAAAGTTGACTGACGGCATAAAACGATTCATCATTTTTATCGTTAAAATATTCAAAAGTTATAGGCACGCACGTACTTAAGCTAAGAAATGAAACGATGCTGATGGCATTTATAGTCCATCAAAAAATTCCAGAGCTTTCACATGCATTTACAACATACTTATCAACCAAATCATCGCCGAAATAACTAAGGACGGATTTAATATAATATTCTTGATTTGCGTTCAGGCAGACGATCGAGCTATAAATGCAATAAAGTCGAGAAAAAGTTTATGAACATCGAACATCAAATTTATTTAATATCTACCAAATATCTCTCGCTTCTCCTTGTACTTAGATACTTATACTTTCTATTGGAATAAATTTAAATTGGTTAAGCAAATAAAATATCGTTGCTGCTGATGGTAACGTATTGAATATAAATATAAAAATGTTTTGTTTGATAATTTAAGTAAATCTGAAATTATCTTTATTTTTGGTTGTGTATAGTTCGATGACATGATGTGCGCTGTACGGTGCGAGATTTCAAGCAAGACATTAAAAACATGATTGGAATTTTAATGTCTTTAAATCATTCTCTTCCAAGCCATCAAGATGAAGAAACATGAAAGAAGATAAGCACGAAAATGTTGCATTTTGAAAAATTATACCAAGTCAAAATGCGGTGAAGAGAAAACTATAAAAACAAGAAAACTTTAAATTTAATTTTCTAGAATTGAAATATTAAAATATTTCCATTTCGATTTCTTTTTAAATTTTAATGATGGCACACCTATATGTAAACTTGTATAAACATAAATAAATGAAGGTTTTTTTGCAATAGCACTTCGAAAACTTGACAATTTGCGATTGAAAAACAAGAAATATCCTCCAATTCGTCTTTTTACGAGTTGCATTCCACAAAGTAGAGAAGCAGAAGCCCTAAGCGTGCGCGCATATGTTTTGTTTAAGCAATCAAGCATGGTCATGGATAAGCCGCTTTAACTAAACTAAACCAAACGGGCAGTGTAGGTATAAAACAAAACCACAATTTATACGAGAACGACATTCCTCGATTATAATTTGTCATTGGTTTAGCAAGAACTTAATATAAGTGGAAGCAGACAGAAATGCAGCGCCATTCATTGAAGATAGAAATAAAGAAAGACAAGATTAATTTGACATTATAAGCAGAAAATGCGAATATTCAGTATTATTACATTTTACAAATTGCAACACTGCTGTTCTGATTTTGTTACCACACTGCACAGGCGCATACGCAGGAATCTTTTCTGGGGAGTATTCAATTTTTGAACGAGTGGTGGAGAGGATGTTTTGTTTTTAATTTTTTCATTTCAATTTTTTTTCCAATTCCAACCCGGGAAATTTAACTTAATATTCTAATTTAGCGGACATTTCGAGGGGTGTTCGAACACCCTAACACCCCCTCACCCCGCTGCGTACGCCCTTGATACTGCAACACAATCTATTGTAACTTCTGATCAATTAGTATGTCAGTGACAAGGCACAAATGGGTTTGCATAATAATAAATGCCAATAAATAAATGTATAGCTGGGTCCCGGGTAATAGCTGGTAATTGATTTTCAACATTGTGCAATTAATATTGCATTGACACCGAAAAACTTTGCAAGCTCCAAGTTAATAAACTTCTTTCTTAATCATCGAATCATTTTATGATTATGATTACGTACATTATACGTATACCTGATGTAATTTCTTTACAAAATACACAAATATTGTAGTTAACGTGAGCGAAGCAAACTGTAGCGAACATGCTAGTTTGTCATGTCATGCAGGAGAGTCAGACAGCGTTGATTCTTACCCCTATGCCTTGTTCTGGTATCCTGCTAGCAGTACAGTACAATTCCCGACGATTCAACTCAGTTAAACCGCCTGCAACGCGCTTCGAAGCGTGGCAGTGGCACTGTGGGCAACTTCAGTCTTCACTAAATTCCGAATCGTAACCGTATGTACTCACTCAACTAGCTGCACCTCCGAGTCCGGTACTCCAGCAATTCGAATATCTAAGTTAGTCTGAGCTGAGACTGAGCGCTCGTGTACTCCTCCACGCCACCGCCACCAAAACCGACCGAAACACCGATTCCAATTCATGCATGCCTTTCATTCGTTCGTCAGTCTCCGAAGTGAGCGCAAATGTAATATAAACTTCGAGCGCGCTTGCATTTGTTTAGCGTAAAATCATTTAAAAGCGAAAACTGTACAATTAACTATAGAATGTAGTGCTATAGTTATAAAAACAATAGTGTATGTTTAATTGTTATCAGTGCGTCCTAATACGGACGGATACACGTTAATTATTGTAATAAGTCATCCAGTCACTGTGCCAAGAGGGCGGAAGACGGCTAAAACAACAATAGACCACCGAGGAAATTATTCGTGTGCAACGATTTGAAGACTATTATACCGAATGACACTATTAAAGTAGCAAAGTTTTTTTATATTAGTTCAAATTAATGTGGAAAATTCAAAATAGAATATAAACTTATTTGGAATTTGTTTTCGATTCTGAGAACATTTATGCGTGGATATATCAACGTATGTGGATTTAAATTGATGTAAGTTTACACTAATGTTTTTTCTTCTTCTAAAATTGTTCGTTTAAAGAGAACATTCTTCCCATGTATTTTTTCTTTGGTTCGCACCCCTTTTTCCGCTATAGTTGACTGAGAAAGCCAAAAGCAACACAAATTACATTAAAAAAGTTGAGAATATTTTTTCACGAAACTCGTTCCTGCTGCATTCCTTTCTTTCCTTACTTCGGAGCTTCTTTCATACAACTTGTTGGGATCTTTCATAAAGTCGTCCAGTCACCGCGCGAAACAACTTGATTCGAAACCAATTCGACAAGTCGAATTTCACCGGTCACCGACACCGTTCCATTGTACATTAGCATCAGTATTCAGACAGAAAGTATAAAATGCATGCATTCGTACCAGAGTTTCCCAACAATTTCCAACGATATATAAGCAATTTTTAAACCGAAATATGAAAGCATATATAAATATGGGAAGTATGCACGGGTACGCACTCGTAAAAAACAACAACTGAAAATAATATTCAACATATTGCATACATATTGCCCAAAAACGAACACACATTACGTATATATGCGCACTTTATGTCGTAAACTTTGAAATATATGTAGTATATAAATTTCCAAATGTTAAAGAAATGATGGATATATTATACAGGGTTGCCCTAGAAAGATATAGATTCAAAAAATAGTTATTTTTAGAATTGTTAACTGGAATACCATTTTTATTAGTACAAGTTAGAAAAATGTGTGACTGAATATTTGCCACATGTTTAAACCGGAATTAAGTTAATTTTACTCTTGTATCTTGTATCTTCGTACGAAAACGGTGAAAACGAAAGAATTGTCATAGAAAAATTCAGAAAAATTATGTTGCATGGAGGCATATACAAACTGCAATTTAGAAATTGTTTTCTGCGAAATTGTAAATATTTGCTTGGTTTCTATGACTCATCTAGCTCCCACTTCAAATATTCCAAGTATACCAGGAAATTTTATGTGTACGTGTTGGGGCTTGTATGAACATCTTGTTGATTATGTTGTTGATGGTCCTTTGAAACGGATCTATTCAAGTCACGTTATCAAACAACAATAACCCTGCCTTCATTCGAAGCGACGACTTTGTCGGATAGAGCTGTAAACCACGTAAGAATGGGTGACGACGTCGATTTTTTACCTGACTCAAGCAAGTGAAGCAAGTCGCTTTTATGAAGGGTCCGGGCACCAAGAAGCAAGAACCCAGAATTGTTAAGATTCCACCTCAATGACGCAAGCACGCGGACACGACTTGTGAATGCAAGAAGAAGACAGTCAGACAGACAGACGACTCGGGGACCTTTTGTCGTCAGTCGCTTTGATAAGTTCAGACGTTTATAGTAGTAGCCCTGTAGAAAGAAATAAGAAATATACCCAAAAGAGACAAAGAGCAAGCAAGTGTAAATTAAAACATGAAATAATTAAATGTACTCAGGTTGCCTTTGGCCAGTTCTAGTATAGCCGTAGGGTCACCGATCGATCTATACTTTGCTAATTGGACGTAATAGTACGGTTAAGGTGTTGCTTACTGCAGCGTTTCTCAAACTTTCGTATTTCGCCCCCCACCTGACCTTCACTAATTCTGCGCCCTCCTGTATAAAAATTGGTGACCATAAAAAAGCTCTCAAGTCTCAATAAAGCGAGCGCACCTTGTGATGTGAGGTGACCAAAACTTTGAGAAACGCTGGCTTACTGTTTGTGGTCCTGATATCGTGATATCCTTCTGGTACTGGTAGTGGCTGATGGTTCA
>JARJEB010007401.1:2500-10163 GCA_030264535.1 Liometoxenus newtonarum
GATTATTTCTTTTTGGCATACAAACAGGTTCTCACTCTTATGTTCGGTTTAGCTGAAAAGTTCAAAGCGCCTGTATGTACATACATACATACATACACATACATTCAAGTATGGTATGAAACTCTACGGGATGAGTCCAAATAAAGAATTTGTATTTATATCATATCGCTAACCAAGAAAAAATGCGGGGCGGGTCCCGGTTAAGAACCAGGGATAGCGATTTTAGAATAACTATAAATTCAAATATAATATATAATGGCTCAAATTCCTAACAATACCTACCATCATGAAGCAAGTACACTAAACAGATATTGTATCATTGTAATTTAACATTGGCCCAACAATACGAAAAATATTGATAATTTTACGAAAGATTAAAAGGGATCTCTACTTTATTATTTACTTTAATCTCTAATATGCTAATTGCCATTGCAGCTACTGTAGAGTAAACACTAGATTGAGTGAAGGGTTGTTTCTCCTTAATAGTTGGCCTTAAAAGTCCTTATTAAATCTATTATAGGTAGTCTAAATCATAAACTAGTTCAATAAAATCATAAATTTAGTTTTGCAACAAATACGAAATGAGTATGAATGGTTTTATTGCTCCAAACTAAATATATTTCTATTGAATAGTGGTCTCCAACAACTTGATTTCATCAAATAAAGCATGTGATTTACTATGGAATTATTGTAATTTTATAGACCGCACCAATTGACGTGAGTAGTAAAGCATTAATCACACGGAATTTTGGATCCTCGTCATGTAGTCCGGTATTCTCTTAGAAATTATGCCGGAGAACCTTTAACGCTAGCTTACCGCTTATTTAAGCGGATACGGTTTGTTTTGTCATACTAGAAACAATTCCATGTATTCAATGTTTCGGGATGTGATCTCATAAAACTAAAGCTACTGTATCTCTATCTATACACTATATACAAGTATTTATTTTGAAAAAAGTTAATTTACTTGCCGGATTGTATGTACTTCACGTTCTTTTCATCATTATTTTGGTTAAGTATACAGTTTCAACTCACAAACTTAAAAATCGGTGCGTTAAATTCGCAGCGCACAACTTTCCGACCCTATACATTATGATTTCGTAGAAGGCGTTGATCGTAAACGTAATTTGGATCGGAAAGTGGAAATTGCACAGTAATTTATTGATATCAAAACGTAATCAATCATATTTCCACTTTCCGAGTAAAATTACTTTTACAATCGACGATTTCTACGAAATAATACTGTATATAGTCGGAAAGTTGTGCGCTGCGAATTTAACGCACCGATTTAATTTATACTTAATTAAATAAATAATAATTTGAAAATAAATGAAAACATTGGAAAGACACAGTGTATTGCATATTTATAACACCCTGTATATTACATTTTTCGTTTAAGCTAATCTGATCTTCCTATGTTTCATACGTTATATTTGTCGATTTTAACTGTTTAGAGAATATTAGGGAGTCGCCATGGTAACCATTCTATTCTATTTTCATTGTTTCTTGATTGTTATTTACATGAAAGTTTCCGAATTAATATTTCACAAACTATGCATCCCACGAAAAAATGTTATAGGAAATGAGAGAGAATTAAAAGTGCTACAGGAATATAGGTATTTTTTGTTTTTGCCTAGATGCAATATTTAGCGAGTTATATGCAAATTTATGTTTTGACATTCAAGTAAAGTACCCTTCTTTACCGACCGATTTCATTTATTTTTACTCCAGGTTCTCACTAGACGGACATCTACCAAGTACCAAATTTCATACCGATGCGTTGCGCGGTTTGACCGGAACTTTGTTCACAAGAACACGTCCAAATTTGACATTTTAAGAATTAATATCTTACAAACTATGCATCCTACGAAAAAATGTTAAAGGTGTTAAAATGGAGAGATTTCGACTCTATATGTTATATAAGAACGTATTTTTTGTTTGTCCGTGATTCGGAAATTATTGTTTTGACATTTACGTTATGTGCCCTACTGCCCTTCTTTACCGAGCGAATTTGTTCATTTATTATATCATATTATATATATCAAATTATATACCTATAACAAATTTCACCCGGATCCCTTGCTTGGTTTGCCCGGAATCCTGTTCACAGGCAGACAGATACTCACACACACACACACACACACACACACACACACACACACACACACACATCACTCCGTCGAAATCCCGACCTCGAAAATTTGACCGATTGCATATCTTTCCTAACATGTCTTCGGTATGGTCGGAAAATAAAAACTAATATGACAGTAATAAAACAGGAATTGTGAAAGCTTATAGGTCATAACAAAAGTAAGAAATTATTTGATTTAATTTGCCGAAAACAAGTCATCAGTCTACAATTTAAACCAATTATAAATGTTGTTATACATATAGTCAAATATGAAATTGCAAATACCTTCTTATTTCCCTTTGTCTGGCGAAAGTTCTAGCGATTCTGCACGAGTGCGACGTTGGTTAACAACTCAGCTTTCAGCTCAGTGCGCTCCGGATATGCCGCTCACGCTCAAGTAATTGAAGGAGCTCTCTGGTTGTGTAGGTCGAGAAATGCATCAAAATATCAATGTGTTTATACATGTCATATGTTGACCGCCACCCGTGCCGCATCATTACACTTAACGTAAATGTAACCAAGCAGCACGTAAGCAACTTCAGTGTCTAACTAAACAGATTTAGAAATTACAAGTGTAAGATAAAACTCTTGAAGACCATAGGAGAAATAAATTACAAATCTAATCTTAAACCAAACCAAACCAAACCAAACCAAACCAAACCAAACCAAACCAAACCAATCCAAACCAATCCAAACCAATCCAAACCAATCCAAACCAATCCAAACCAATCCAAACCAATCCAAACCAATCCAAACCAATCCAAACCAATCCAAACCAATCCAAACCAANGCAGAGCAGAGCAGAGCAGAGCAGAGCAGAGCAGAGCAGAGCAGAGCAGAGCAGAGCAGAGCAGAGCAGAGCAGAGCAGAGCAGAGCAGAGCAGAGCATAGCATAGCATAGCATAGCATAGCAGAGCAGAGCAGAGCAGAGCAGAGCAGAGCAGAGCAGAGCAGAGAAGAGTAGAGTAGAGCAGAGCAGAGCAGAGAAGAGTAGAGTAGAGCAGAGCAGAACAGAGCAGACCCGACCCGACGCGACCAAACCAAACCAAGGCAGTCATGGTGTGTGTGTGTGTGTGTGTGTGTGTGTGTGTGTGTGTGTGTGTTTGTGGGGTTTGTGGTTTGCGCGCGCGTTTGTGTGTGTATGTGTGTGTGTGTGTGTGTGTGTGTGTGTGTGCGTGTGTGTGTGTGTGCCATGAGCTATACGGTATAAGTCAGCACAATTACGTCAATCCCTATATGTAGATTGACGGCGCACATATCATGTATTGGACCTCTTAAATTCTCCGAACTTTGAACTAATGGTGATCCGAGTCGTGATCGAAAAGTGGAAACTTTCCGATCAAAATTATTAATTTTACGAATTTTACGGAATTTCCTGTTTAGTTTAAAAGTTGTGCGCTGCCCACCCTTACCGATTTTTATTATTTGTATTATGGTTTTGTGTTGGATTATCATGAAAAGTGTGAAGGTTGGCGCCAGAGATATATATCGTTATTAATTCTCGGCTTTTGCTAAACAAAATTGCACATTTGTTATGTTAGTGCGCCTACGGTTATACGTTTTAGTGAATGGTTATGTGAAAATTGTGTGTATTGCACCTTTTATTTCTATTTCTATTGAACGACCTTTTGCATTCTGCAGATTGACACAATAGCAGATGAATTCGGCGCGCTTACTTCAGCTTGATGTAGTATCGATAGACATGATACACAATACAGGAAAAAGAGTGAATTAGGTTTCTTGTTTGTGTTTGGTTTGAATAGAAAAAGAGGGTAGGTTTTATCTAGGAAAATCGAGTGGCTCATTCTGAATGCGAATAAGGAATTTAATACTTCGAAGGTGGCGTCTTTTTGGCTATTTTGTGGAGGAAGGCACTAATATGAAAACACGCGACGCACCGAAGCGTTTAAGCCCAAATGAAAAAGTAAACTTTGCATTTTATGTTTGGTTTCGTTTTTGAGGGGTGGATGTTGTGTGAGAGAGGAGTTGAAATATTTACTGATTCTTTTGTTGTCGATTTCTTGTCGACCATTTCCTGACATCTCAATTGAGTGCCTTCATATCTATTCATTCAGTGTTGGCAAGTGTCGGCGGTGGTGGCGCTCCGTCTCATTCATCTTCTCAACTACATGTACAAAAGGTTAGAGCTTCGAGGCACCCACCTAGTATTAATGTGCTTATACTTATGAGTCGCTAGGTGTTGGGAGTTAAAAGTTTCTCACCCTCGCTTATTGCTCAGCTCAGATTTACAACATTTTTGCTCTATGATAGATGTCATGGAGGATATGAAACGAACAGGTAGTTGCGCATTTAGTCCGTATACAATTTGAAAAATAAAAACATAAATCTACTTGTCACAAGTGCGCTTTTTCGTCTTGTCCTCTAGTCTTAACACATTTCAAAGCAAAGAAAGCATGCTACCAGACAAAGGACGAAATTTTGCCTTTGAGTAAATATTTGCCGATCGCTATTGCCGTTTTATTTGAAACGGTGATTTACTACTAGATGCTGAATCACCAAATATAACAGCTAACAAGGGCCCAAGGGTTGCAATGCGCCTTCTAGCTTTTTGCCTGTGGCATGCCGCTGCTATATAGTATTATGTATCGTACTAAAAGACTGGCTTGCCCCTGCTGGCTATGGGAGGTCCAGGCCGGCATGTTACTAAACAATTGCTAAGTTAGGAATTTATGTGCCGCGAAGGTGAACTCGCGTAGAGACCCCGATGAGCGGAGCGCATCGAAGCAAGTACCGCTGAAAGAAGAATCGGTCGCGCGCTATTGTCGCGCCTATCGGTTGAACATATCGTTTATATATGCATGAACTAAACCGAACCGTACCAAACCGAACGAAAAGAAGAAACATAATCGCACCAACTATAGAAAAACGACACAACGAGTCTTAAAGGAGAGAACGCACCTAGAGAATGAACGGAACCGCGTGGCGATTTATTATTATAAAGAAGTTGCATTCACAGTCACGTAGCAAACGATTTAACGTGGGGCAATATGCGCTTTGAATGTGCGGAAACAACGGAAACGAATCACAGAAATACACATCACTTCGGTTATTATTTCAAGTACACTTGACTTACCTATTGTGATATTCGTTTATTCTGCAAGCTTTACTCATTTGTCTCTTGGAGTCTATTTGAGTCTGGTATTCTTTCGATTTTGTATGTTATTTGTTATTACTAATTTGAACATATGGAATAAGGTGCATTTAAATTAACTGCAAAAACAAGCAAGTGGCACGGTCGAAAATAAGCATACGTGTTCGTATAAGATAACCCAAAGGATGGAACTTTCTGGTTGCTCTTGCATGTTTACAAAAATAGGATCTAATAAATTGCTCATTGCTGTGGTGGAAAATTACATAAAATATATTTGCTTGTTGCCTATTTCTATTTGAAGCGAAACAGGGGTAAACGTTCGTGGTTTGGAGATTTTTGCTGTTGCAGAGGCAGTATATGTTCCATTTGCATGCTTTAACTTTAGATAAAATAGTGTATGACACTGCTAATAACTGCCTGATGTCACTATATTGAAAGTAACCTACTAGAAACATTAGGACTGTTGCAGACATTTCTGCTTATGCTTGTTTTCAGATGGCTAAATTTTTAGCATTGTTTAGCAACACAACATTTCTGATAATTCCCATTTTTCTCTTGCTGGATTTTATTTTTTGTGCTTGCATTTGTGTCGAGTGCACAAGCAAAATAATTTCGTGTGAAGATGATATTGGTCTTTTTCATTAGAGGAATGTGCGATAGGTGATTGAGCCATCAAAGCGTTGCCTGGAGGAGGTTTACAGATAACGAGGTGAAGAGTCACATGCCGGTGAGTCAAAGTCGAAGGACCACCCGTTGGAAGGGTGACAAGGGACGTTGGATAATAAAGTGGCAGTCGCGGTTCCCAGCCACAAATACTGGCTTTTTCATTTAAACCGTAACTGCGCTCAGGTTTCCGGTGCAGGTAGTAGTTATTTTCTTTATGTTAGGCTGCACTCCGGGGAAACCATAACGCCATTCAAAAGATGAAACGAATACTATACGGCTGCTGCTGACGTTCACGCTTTCTTCCAGCGCGTCTCTTCACTACGTAGCGACATATCCAGACGTTTCACAAGAGTTTTGCCGTTACACCTTATTGTCAAGTCGTAGCAGCATTAAAGCCAACGGCGCCATATCAATCCTCACCATCGGAGGTGTGAGTCTTGGAATGCAAGAGATGTGTTAATATTTCACTCAGTTCTCATTGCTAGTAGTACTAGGCGGTGAAAATCACAAGCACACCCACAAATCATAAATATTACCGCAGCTTTTATTATTTCTGTAATCTGTAATGTTATGGTTATGAAAGAGACAAAATGACTTGGTTGAGACAAGAAGCTTCCTGAATCAATTTTAGCAATCCTTGGGAATCTGAAATCGTTTCAAGTTTTGTCATGTTGCAATGTAAGAGACTATTTTATGGTTGAATTGGTTAAAGGTATAACTAGCTCATTGAGAGACCACACATATTCTAAAATAAACAAAAAAGGAAGAAACCAAACTTTGATTCTACATTCGACACACTTGGCGCTAGTAATTATCCAACTGACCACTGCTCTAATATAAACAACATGTTAATGTCTTTATTTTAACTATAACCGCCCGGCTACTCGGGCGAGCTCGATAACACAATTATAAAACAGAGTGAACTGGAGAAACATAACGAAACGAATACCTACTAGTATAACGACACGGTGTCTAATTAGGGTTCTCATTATACGGTTATCCCTTCGCACACTCTCCAAACAACGTGTGGCAATGTAAAGGGACCACCCTACAAATTATATAGTGTGAAGGAACTTGCCTCTTTGCTGTTTTAATTCTCATTATTCTCGTCCTAAATAAGCGATCACAAAAAAGATATATTAGAATTATCTTAAAATGATCAAGCTATATTTTATGTCATTTTATTTGGATATATTTTTGCATAACATTTTGTTTGCATAACATTTAAGAATTTAATAATAGTTAGATAATAACTGTCCAAATATCTATGTTAGGATGTTATTTCAATGCGTAGTTAATTCTAAAGTCCGTTCTAAAAAAGGTTTTGGTTATTTCTGTTTAGTTTATAAATCTCTTAACAGACTTATAACTTATAAGTCTGTTAAGAGATTTATAAACTAAACAGAAATAACCAAATTTTTTTAGTAAGTTCAGTTTTTCTGTATAATACGGATATAATTTTTACTTTCCGATACTACCGAAGATAGGAAACTATCGGATTCATCCCAAAAATTCGATGTCCGGTTTTCAACGGATCTCTACGAATCTCGCTTCCCTGAGTCCGAAAAAATGGTTTTTGGCCTGGCGTCGGCGTGTGTGTATGTGTGTATGTTGTGTGTGTGTTAGTGTGTATTGCAGTGACCAAGATTCCGAACAACCGATCGGAATGAAATTTGGCACACGGCTTCAATGCCGTCATCTGACTACCTGGTATGAAATTGAGTAAATTGGGTCGCCAAATTTGCATATATATA
>JARJEB010007404.1:0-13214 GCA_030264535.1 Liometoxenus newtonarum
ACTGAACACCAAATGGCAATCTTTGCATTTAATCAAACCCATTCGTTCATCGTGAATTTGTGCGTCAATTCTTTCTACTCTGAGATTATCGAAATCGCTGCTATCTTTTTTCTCTTCAGCTACAATTTCTGTGTGAGAAATAGTAATTTCTTCATTATTGCTCATTTCTGCTTTTTCGAATCCCTCTGAAGTATACTTCCCTCAATTTTAATTTCTGTAGCAGAAATGACCATTTCTATTCCATCCATTTTGCTGATTTTCTCATTTTCCATTTCTTCCAGAAATTCTCGTCCATCAATAATAATTCTGGTAGGTTCAATTCTTATTACTTCCATTTTTACATTTGTTTCGACGTCTTTTATTGCCTTACTTGCTTCTATATTTTTCAAATAATGTTGCATATTGTCATGTGCCTTGTTACACATTTGAATGAATGTGTATACTTCGATAGTTTTGCCATAACAGATGGAGCACACCATTTCAGGGCCATTATAAAAATTAAACTGAAAATAATGAACTTACATTCCTGTTACGATTCTTCCTAATTAAATTACTTACGTTAGAAAAGGACTGAAGGACTTGCAACAAATTCATAGGGGATTCCAATTCTTCCAAGGTAGAAAATATTGATTGATTTGTATCTGCATCTCTTAATATCACATGACAAATTGTGCAAAATTTGTCAATAGTGGATTAGTTGATAAATTCATTTTGTTTTACAATAGCGCTTCGGGTCTGCTTGGCGATGCTGCTGATGCTCTTGATGCTAAAGCTGAAGAGCAGTTGTTGACGCTATCTGCACAATTCACCTCACACATTTGTTCCGAAAATAACAAGTGCACAGGTAATTAATTCTTGTGGGGACCTTATCTCTCCTCCTAAAATTTATTGCAAGTGTGAAATAATTGCTTTAAAAACGTTTGTAAATGAACATCAATCGGAAACTGTGAGTGCATTTGAATCAATTTAGGAAATCTTTGATCCCACGAAGTAATTTCCAATTTATTTAGCGAAATAAATTGAAATTGTCACTAGGGATCAAAAGCCTTCTAAAATTGTGTTCCTGGATTTACAAACTTTCATGTTGTGTTTGTTGTTCACTCACTTTAAACCAATTATACGATTCGCCTAGAGTGGAACCTTGCGAACCTTGGCTCTTGGCTATTATGCAGTTTAGGCCGTTTAGGGTGGTCCACCAATTTTCAACTTTTTTCGAAAAATTGGTAAATTTTTTGAAAGTTGGTAACCCTCTGCCCTTGCCGTAACGCCTGTAACCGTACGCGTACAAATTTCTCGTATTGATTCACTTTTCACTATTTCACATTCACGTTTCCCGATCACAAATTCACAATGAACGCAAGAATTGTATTTGATGCTTGCGCAGATTCACTCTTAAACGATATTAGGGTACGTTTTTTTGCTACGGAATAGTCATGCCGGTTTATACTTTTGACACCGTCTCAAGAGACCTTGCAAACAGAAGATTATAGCGTGAGCGTGAGGGAATGTTTTTGCTGTTTTGATGTTATCGATAATTTGTTTCATATACGTCAGCGTTGTGATGTATTCATATCGAATTATAATTCGTTACATACATTATTCTAACTTTTAGGGTAGGTGGCAGAACAACAACCAACTTGTTCCACTCCAAGCCGGTTTGTACAGCTATGCGTTTTTTGCTCTTCAAATTCCACAATCTTCTTTCCACTTCTGGGGTATAAGCAAAAAAACGCACCCTACAAGCATTAAAAACGAACAACTGCCAACGTGCCAACTGCGTTGTGGTTGACGTTAACAACAAAAGGTGCGTTCGGTTATTTGACTCTATGTGCACATGATGTGCACTTAACTGTGTGTTCGGTATAAAGGACCCTATACACGCTCCGGAAATCCTGTGAGAAAAACTGTGTAGAGTACACTCTACAACAGTATTTTTTGTTTTCTCCTATAATTGATAGTTTGACATGAAATGTATGAAAATTAATATTTTGACATTTTTGACAGCCAATAGCTTCTTTCTTTCTTTACAGATCGATTTTACTCATTTTCGAACCAGGTCGGCGCATGATGGCATTGAACTTGTGAACCAAATTTCATCTCGATCCATTGCTCGGTTCGGCTGAATGCTGAACTTGTAGTTCAATTTTTTGGGTGATTCCGATACTTTCCTTTTTCCTACAACTACCTTCGGCACGATCGGAAAGTAAAAATGCAATTTTTTTGCGGGTAATTTCAGTAATTTGGGTAATCCAAATTATTTAAATTTAAAATTATTCTTAATGTTTATTACAAAAATGTTTATTACGCATACACACTGATTCATTTAACGTATTTCTCCATAAACTTCTTATGAAACTCAGATCTTAACGAGTCATTAATAAAGACACTCCCTTTCTTTTCTGGTTCTGAGCGTGCACAATTCTTAAATACAACATCATCATCCCATCGCCTCTTAACTTTATGATCACTCTTCGCCGCGCCAGCCGAGTAATGCGTCAATAGTGGATTGCCACTCAAAATATTCTCCATACGAATGCGTTCTTCTTCCTGTCTGCGTTCAATTTCCTTTTTGGCCTGTTCCATCGCACGTTCCTTCTTGATTTTGTTCAATTCTTCCAGCAATGCTTCGGTATCATCATCGCTATCATCATCCGAAGAGTCTTCATCATCGACTGGATCATCAGCATCTAAACTAGCAGCAGGTACTTGATCAATTTTCAGTCGTTTGCTTGCACTATTCGCATTGCTGCTGCTGCTGCTGTTTGTATGTTCAGCTGATGGCTTTGCGTTTCTCCAACCTCTTGTGTCGCGTTCGCGATCTTCCAGTTCTTTACGGAAATCACGCGAGCGTGTTTCTTCGAATGTTCCCTGACCATGTTCCCTATTGTTAAGCGAAAAAACAGAGGTAACTATCAACAAATAAAGAAAAGCAACGGATATGATAGGGTTACCTGTATTTTAGTTTTGTGTGGCCTGGCAAATCGCGACTTGAATATTGTCGCGAAATGGCACTGAGATCTTTTTCATTGCGTCCGGTGCCACCTCGCGCTGGATCAAATGTTGGTCGTGCCGCTGTTGTCATGTTTTACTAATTAATTAATTGCTTATCGTTAGAAATACAAGAAACACCCGAGGAAACAAATTTTACTGTTCCATGAATCAAACCAAGGTTGACACTTTTGACAATTGACATTACTGCTACAAATTAAATTGGGCATGCGCAAATGAAAATATACTGGGGGTTCCCAGTTTTTATTATTTTTACGCAATCAGATGGACAGATGAACCTTCTACAACTTCAAGCCGCATTTCTGTGCAGTGATTGGTGCGGGATTGGCCAATCAATAATATTTCTTATTCAAAAACACCAAAGTTTCATTCAAACTAAGTTAAGGTGTTAAGATACATTATTTATATCTGATTTACATTAATTATTTCGGACCAATCAACTTATGTATTAGTATTAAAATTTAGTGCTTAAATTTAACACGCGTCATTATATTTATCGTGCTGTCAACAACAGGCGACAGCATGGGGCCTGTCTAATCACTAGAATGTCTTATTGTTCCAATCATAGATCTAATACAATTAAAACTACTGGATGGACAGTAGAGGAGAAATTGCGTACCTAGTCGTTTAGTAACAGAGGGGTACAGGGGTATAGTCACGTGATACTGGGGTCTACTTCATAATTTACTATTTCATACAAGCTTGTTTTCGTTGATAATGTAATATTTATTGACAATTTAATTGTCTATGCATTGAAAGCCTATGCATTGAAAGCGCAATGACAGTGACAATTTAATTGTCTATGCAGTCGTCAAAGTGCAATGACAGTGCCCCTTCTATAGCGCGCTCTCTCCATGTGAAAAGGATATGAGTAGGTACGACTCGTTACACACAAGGTATAGAGAAGGGAGCATCCAGTAGTTTCATAGTATTAGATCTATGGTTCCAATAGAATAATCTTTAATTTATTTTTTTCTAAAATAAACATTTTATTAATGTAAATGTAGATTCAAAATAAATAATAAGCCAAGTTATTTGATATTATAGACCGGAAGATAACACTGCGTTGGTTAGCGTGTTCCCAAAAGGCCAGAACCTTATTTCGAGATAACATTTACTCCAGTGTCAGTTACATAATCTTAGAAAAAATAATTATAGAATAAACAATGACGAACCTAACTAAACACTATCAGACTAATTAAAATCGAATAAAACACAATAAATCAAATAATTATCGATTCTTAAATGAATTAGTTATGTAATTAATGGCCGATCGTAACTCTTTCGGATCAATCGCTTCGGAAAACTGCGCAATAAGCAAATCCAAATTAGGCAATCCTTCTTGCATATTCATCAGTGTATTGAAGAATAAACTCCATAATTCATCACGATAATAACGTGGTATTTTCCGTGTAATGTACCATTGATTATCGACTTTTTTCATTTCAATATAGTGCTCCAAAAGCAGGACATGTGCAGTGGCAGCAATACAAAACAGATCTGTGTGGTAACTCCACGGTCTATCATCCTTCATTTCACAACATTGAAAACTATCAGTTTTCACCTTTCGCATGAAAGATGTGCCCTCCGGCATTAGCGACATATCAATGCTGCATCCAAAGTCGATGAGTTGCAATCGCAATGTATCGTTTTTCAACATTATGAGAAAATTGTCCGGTTTTATATCAGCGTGGATGATTTTCACTTGATGCAATGCCTGCACAAGTTTCATCATTTCTCCGGTGAGATAAATCGACAAATGGTGTTTCGATCCATAGCCTAAATTGACTTTCATAATGTTGATTAAGTTCAACATTGATCCATAATGAACATCGGATACTAGAACCGATGCTTGATCACCTAAATCAAGAAATAATTCATTAACTTATGCAATCGTTGGATGGCGTATTATTCGCTAATTAGATTCGTCAAATTCAAATAATTTTGAATTTTAATGTTACAGCGGGAATCTAATTGCACCCTCATGATGCTTCCCCATAGGCGCGTAGACGTGAAAAAAAAACACGCGCGTAACCCGCAAAATGTTAAATTAAATTTAACTTCACGCGTGGCGTTCGTAGCTTCGCGAGCGTATAAATAGATTGGCGAATTTATGTCATGTGACTCCTGCGCGCGCAGGTTCACACGTCTGTGGGGAAGCACGCATCAGGGTGCAAACTGTGTTTATTTGCACAAGTGCAAACCGGTTTGCCACCGCTCATTTAAGTGTTTTTCTTGATAATTTATCAAAATTAGCATGGTCTGCGGATATGTTTTGACGGTGCAAAATACTTACTGAAATAGGCGAGATGTACATTCATAAAGTTCTCCTTTAGAGGATGATCAGCCAAACGCGCTTGAATCTCTCGACAGATATAAAACTCCCATTTGTTGGGCGGTTTTTGTATCTTTAAGGCAATAACAGCACCAGTATCACAACGAGTCGCTCTGTACACGTTACCATAGGAGCCTTTACCCAGCAGCTTATCAACGATGAAGCGTTCGTTGGCGATGTAGCAGGGTTCCTTCTTCACACACAATTTGGGCACGCCAGTTATCTGCACGTAATATTTATGATGTCTACCTGGAAAGTTGACGTGGCGCAAGAATGTGTCCAATACTCTATTGGTAAATGGATCTGTTGGTTTAACATTTAATACTGGATATGGTACATGGTGCACTGGGGGTTCTTCATAATTCTACAACAACCAAAATAAAAATAAACACAAGTTGTGAGACAACTTCTTAATTTGAAAACTTACAGTTACCGCTTCATGAAACTCTTGGTTATCACTCCGATAATCATAAGCGTTAGCGCTTGGAACAACATTCGGGGAATTTGGTCCCGACTCACAATCCATTCCCAATAATTTCAATCGCAACTCAGCGTTAGCCTTCATATTCTGTGACAGATTAAAATCGAAATTGCGCTGTTCGCTAACAGGCTGCATTTGATTCGGTTTCGAAATACCGAAAGCCGATTTTTGTAACGTTCCGCTGCCGGTACCGCTACTTGCACTAGACGAGCTAAAAGAAAAACCTTAGAAATAACACGACAACATGTAACAACATTCATACTAGGTGCTTTTCTCCTCCATAATTGCAGAAAGAACACATCCCTGTTCAGAGAACAATCGTTTCTTCGTCGATTTAACTTCAACTGGTTCATTCGGCGGCAACAACGGTTGTTTATTTTCCGGTGTACTCACATGCATCGCATTCAAATTAAACAATTCCGTGTTGGCAGAGAAATTAAAATCGTTTTTATACGGTTCTCCGTATCCGGTGTAACTGTCCTCATCCTCAAACACACGTTTAGCACCATCGGTGGGTTGTGCGGCGGCGGCAATATCCAAACCACCACGCGATCCAGTCTCTGCCAGCTCGTCATCGTTGAGCATCTTAATCGGTGTTTTCATTGCGTTCCCTTTGGCTTCAACTTGGTGTTGTTGATAGCTCGAAATTGGCGATTCGTACACAGAAAAATTCAGCAATGGTGGACGGGCAATCACCGGCACCTCAGTGTTAGCATCACCAACATTCCATAACTGATCGTGGTTGATTTTCGGGGAAGGTGTGTCGATTTGATGATGGCTGAAATGCTCTTGATGGTGCGGAAATATTTGGTTTTCGGTAATTGTACGCATTGGAGTTGCCAAGGGTAGATGTGCATGCCCATATGGCGATTGCATTGGTAAATTTGTATAAGTTTTCGGCTCAAGATATTGGGAGTTTTCAATCATTGAATGTGGCAGTGTTTGCTGATGCTGCTGCTGTTGCATTGAGTGTTGCGATTGATGCATTGACTCATGATTCATCGATGAATGTTGCTGTTGCATCGATTGATGATGAGGATGCTGCATCATATTACGATAAGGTGTAAGCACATACGCACTATGTTGTTGTTGTGGTGTAGTAGGTGGTGGTTGATTCATGGAATGATGAGGCATTTGCATTGAATGTTGATGTGTTTGATTAAATTGTTGACTATGATGACGTTGAATGCTATTGTGCGTTGTCGGAGTATTATGCACATGTTGATTGTATTGTATTGGAAGTGGTTGATGGATCATCGGCGGTGATGCTGCCGAAGTCGATGGATGCGCAAGCATTATTTTCGGAGGCGATGTTACATATGGAATTGTCTGCGATGCAACTGGGGGATTGTGATTCATGTGCGAATGCAAATGTGACATTGTTACGTTCGGTGACGGCAAATGATAATTGTTCATATCGGATGTTGAATGATCACTGCATTCCATCGATGAGGTGGAACGCTGCATGACGTGATCCATTTCCATTGTGGATCCGATACTCAGTTGTCGCTTCATTTTACGCATGTAACGACGTGCACGTATCTCTTCGATACTGTACTCGGTGGTTGGATCCATGTAGCACAGATGCTTACAGTACATTGGAATTTTGTTAGGGTTAGGGTCATCAGGTTCTGGTAGGGTGATGGACACATTCCAATCAGTGAAATCTTCATTTGTCTGTGATACGAACGATGATGGTAATTGGATTCCAAGTATATGTGGTGGAAGTGGAGTGTCTTCATGTACTATAATTAAATAAAAATTACTATAAAGGGTCATTGCTTGCCATTATTTTAATTAGAGTTGACACTTTTATAAATGAATTATGTAAGCGAAGGCATATGGCTAAGGTAGATTTCAAAATTTAAGGACGGATAACCGAATTCTATTGCTTATGCCAGCGCTTCTCAAACTGTGGGGAGCGGAAATGCGAAAGTTTGAGAAGCGCTGACTTATGCCACGGTTCATTAGTCAAATATGATTTGTCAATATTTCAATATGAGTCACAAGCCAAGAAAACAACACCGACGGGGATCGAACTCGAATAATTAATATTTGCGGTATTTTATTATTACCAATCAACCGGAGCATTAGCAATAAAATTCAGTTATCAGTCTTAAAATTTTAACTTTTATAAATGTCCGCTAGTGGGAGAGACGCTGATTTGGCGACAAACTGAAGACACAATAGTCCAGGTCAGAAACCAAAGTTTTATTCTACAACTTGGAATTTTCATAAAAAAAGGGAAAGAGTGATATCCTAAAATGTCAGTTATTTGAAAAAATGTCTGTTGATTAATGTCCTAAAATGTTCGGACACTTAATGGAATAAAAGTAAAATAAGTCGGCACGGGTTCGCACCGCACAACTTTCCGGCCATATCCACTACGATTTCGTACAACTCGTCGACCATAAAAGTAATTTTGATCGGAAAGTGGAAATTGCCCAGAAGTATAGTGATATCAAAAAGTAATCAATTTTATTTACACTTTCCGATCAAAATTACTTTTGTGGTCGACGAGTTCTACGAAATCGTAGTGGATATGGACGGAAAGTTGTGCGGTGCGAACCCGTACCGATTTATTAATTTTCCTACTATGGCTAAACATCTTGGGACTACGGAACACGGTCACCCTACAATGGTTCCCAGGACACTCTGGGATTGAAGGAAATGTACAGGCAGATGCACTGGCACGCAGAGGTGCGACAACTATATTAACAGGCCCAGAACCCTTGTGTGGAATAGGAATTCTCACTATAAAACATATACTCAGACTGAAAGAAGAAGTGTTAAACACCAAGCACTGGAACTCACTCCCAGGGCTTAGGCAATCAAAAATGTTCCTGGAAAATCTCCACAAAAAGGACATAGAAAGAATGCACGATGGGTAGCAGGAACAGGCTTAGAATCCTGACAGGATTCATATCCGGACGCTGCAAACTCAATGCACACATGAAAAAACTAGGTAACAAGATAACTAGTACAAGATAACGGGACGTGTAGATTCTGCGAAGAAGCAGAGGAAACCCCGCTACACCTCCTTACGGACTGCGGAGCCACACTCCAGCTAAGAGGCAGGTGCTTCGGAATCCACAACACAACGTTGGAGGAACTGAAACCACTGAAACCGGGAAAACTAATGGACTTTTTAGGGAAGTTAGAACTCACCGGGGTACTATAAATTGGACAGAAAGGGGGGGATACAATAGTTCTTAGAAGACGCAGTATAACCAGACACCCTAAATCTACAATCTACATGGCTATAAATATATAATAACAGGCATTTTCAAGTTCTACAGAGAAATGGGTTAACTTTCCGACTTACCGAAGATATAGTTAGGAAAGATATGTAAGATATAGGTATGTAAAAGTAAATAGAATCTGGTGTAAAAATAGGTAAAATCGGTCGGCAAAGAAGGGCGCTGAGCCAGAGCTCTAGTTTAGCCTAGCCGCGAACTACAGGCAAACTGTCAGGTCGCGCTGGTCACGTGAACGCTTATCGGCTCGCGGTTGTATTCATTGACATCCTCGATCGCCTGACTAACCGGATGGCGTGTTAGAACATAACCGTGGAAAAGAGTTTGTTATCTGAGCGTGCTCCTGGTTTTTCTTATGCTGCTTGATTAACTTGATCGGTTGTGCCTGTCGTTTTAGGTAAGGCGCATTTCCCGTCTCAATTGAGGGTTGTGCCTGCTAACTGAAGTTTGTCCTGTGTTTTAGATAACACCTACACTTTCAATAGCACATACTGTGAACAATCACCAATAAAGTTTGCATCGTTTGCATATTGAAATACAGAGATTCATATTTATCTCACCTACACGATCACCTCCGTTCCATCATCCCAAAACAGTTCACCAATAACGTGTTCTGTTACAGCACTTTACTTGAATGCCAAAGCATATAACTGGCTAAATATTGCATCTTGGTAAAAAACAAAATATATATTCTTGCAGCGATTTCAATTCTCTACATTTCATTTTCTATTTTTTCGTAGGATGTATAGTTTGTAAGATATTAATTAATTCGTAAACTTTCATATTAGTAACAACCAGAAAACAACTAGAATAGAATATAGGCGTGGTTACCATGGCGACTTTCTAACATTCTAAATACTTTTAGAATTGACCAATCTAACGTACATGCACCATATGAAGATTAGATTAGCTTTAACGAAAAATGTAATATACAGGGTGTCTTAAATATACAGTGTACTGGGCGTTTTAAACAGTTTTCGTTATTTTCAAATTATTATTTATTTAATTTACGTATAAAATAAATCGGTTCGTTAAATTCGCCAAACCAAACCGAACCGAACACCCAAACCAAACCAAGAAGTCGTTGATTGTAAAAGTAATTTTGATCGAAAAGTGGAAATGAGATTGATATCACTAAATTTCTGTGCAATTTCCACTTTCCAATCAAAATTACTTTTACGATCGACTGCTTATCAACGTAAATTTTATGACTTTAATTGCTAATGCAGACGTTTTTTTAAAATTGAATATTGTCACTTAAAGCCGTAGTCTTTCAAAAATATGAAAATCTTGATTTGACCGGAATTTTGTTCCCAGTGGACACACAGAAACGAGATATCAGGCCAAACACCAGTTTTCCGGACTCAGGGAAGCAAGATTCGTGGAGATCCGTCGAACACCCGACTTTGAATTTTTCGGGTGAATCTGATACTTTTCTATAACTACTTTCGGTAGTATCATGATCGTCGAATCAAATATTTATATTAGCCTTGCAATCGTTGATATTTTGTTTCTTATTATTCGTTGGTCATTTTGACACTAGAAATTTTGATGACACGCGCACACATAAACACAAAATTTGTAACAGTTTCGGTCTTCAAATCGCAAATACTCAAAGTTTCAAATACCCAAGAAAGGAAACCACAAACAAAATGCGTACGTGAACATTATCGTTGTACTATAGAATCTTTTCTCTTTATGTTTTATAGAAATAGCAGCTGAAAATGAGCATGTCGGTGATTGTGGTGAGGATGTCGAGTCCGTTGAAGATGAGGAATCCAGAGTTGCCAATAGTGTCTTGAATTTCCACGACGTCTTTGCTGCTATGCAGTCAAAGCGAACGGCTAAGATGCTCGCTACGGTGCCGTTTCCAGTAAAACGTCGCGTGAAGGCATTGAAAAAACTTCAAATGGAATATACAACAATTTTAGCGAAATACTGTCATGCTCTACACGTACTCGAATGCAAATATCAGAAGCTTTATTTACCATTATACGAAAAGCGCCAAACGATCATCTATGGTGCTTATGAACCAACCGAGGCGGAATCGGAATGGCCATCTGATGACGAAAAGGAATTACCCAAGCAGACCGAGAAGCTTAAGATAGTGGAGGTCAAAGAGAAAGAAGCAAAGCTAATTGACGAAAATGTTAAGGGCATTCCGGAGTTTTGGCTTACCATTTTTAAGAATATAGACTTGTTAGCTCAATTCGTTCAAGAATATGATGAACCAATTTTGAAACATCTCAAAGATATTAAGACTAAATTCATTGAAGAGCCTATGGTAATTAATATTTGTTTCTTTCATTATAAACGGTTTACCAAATCGACTTTGTCATTTTGACTTTCAGACTAACCGAAGGTATAGTTAGGAAAGATAGGTTATCGGTCAAAATTTCGAAGTCGGGTCTTCGACGGATCTCCACGAATCTCGCTTCTCTGAGTCCGAAAAAGTGTGTGTGTGTGTGTGTGTCATGTGTGTGAGCAACATTCCGTGCAAACCAAGCAACGTTCAAGGATGAAATTTGATATGTGGGCATATATCCCTCTAACTAGAACGGTGTCAAAATAAATAAATTGGCCGGTAAAGAAGGGTAGGTACGTTACTTGAATGTCAAACAAATTTCCATATAACTGGCTAAATATTGCATCTAAGTAAAAACAAAAAAATATATTCTTTTAGAGCTTTCAATTCTCTACATTTCAATTCTTATAACATTTTTTCGTAGCATGCATAGTTTGGCAGATATTAATTACACTCAAAATTGACACAGCCTGAAGTAGCGAAAGTTAGTGATAAAACATATAAATGAAATGTACAATATACAGGGTGTTTTCAGTTTTAAATATACCGTATACAGGGTGTTTCATCAATTTTCTTTATTTTTTACAGGGATTCGTCGTGGAATTCCACTTTGAACCGAACGAATTCTTCACAAACACTGTTTTAACAAAAGAATACGACATAAAATGCGATCCAGATCCAGATGATCCGTTCAGATTTGATGGTCCCGAGTTTTACAAATGTCGTGGCTGTCAAATAATTTGGAACAAAGGTAAGAACGTCACTCTGAAAACGGTCAAGAAGAAACAGAAACACAAGAGTGGGCTTGTACGCACGATCACGAAAATCGTGCCTAACGATTCATTCTTCAACTTGTTCAATCCGTCAACCTTTCCCTTGATGGCGCGCGAACTGTTTGCCACCGGTTTTATCGGTCATTATATGCGCGGATGCGTCGTGCCAAAAGCTGTGCTCTACTTTACCGGCGAAGCCATCGATACGACGATGCAAAAAGTCAAGAAAAGCAAACAGTAGAGTAGTAAAGCTGAAAATTCTTAGTCTTCAAGCATTATAATATTTTCAAACCATTCAGTTCTCGCAAAGCAGTTCTAACTATTTACAGTCTATGTAACAAACTTATTGCTTTGATATTGATATGAAAGATTTATAAAACAAAAGCTAACTTATACACTCATAGAGACTGGCAGATGGAAGCCGAAAACAAACAACATGAGATATTTATTGTTTATTTGCAATGAAAATTAATATGTTTATTGAAATATTTATACCTATTATACCTGTTAGGTTGTCACGTTATTAGAAATTCATAAAGATTCTTTAAAATTATTTATGCTTATAATTGGTCGCTTATTATAACAATTATTCGTCTGAATTTATTGCAAAGAAATGAGACATAAAATGTTTGATTCAGTACACAGATGGCAAGCAATTATTAATTTTCACTAAATATTATGGCTAAGAAAAAAACAAGTAAAATTAACATTAACATTATAATATTAACATTATTACATTAACAATTAACATTCATGGAATGCCTGTGGCATGCACAACATAAATAGATAGATACACTACTAAAGCAATAAAAACAATAGATTAATTGTAGATATTAACTCGCAACACCAAGCATGGAATAACATTATTATCTAGATTCTAGATAATAATCCGAAATGGCAATGCACCATTCAAGCATCTTAACACTACAAACTATACACTCATACACCCACAAAATACTTTTTAAAATTTGCTTTCATAATAAAGCCATTCTAGTACTGAAAGCGGTTCGTTAAGGCATCTATCCTTCTATATCTATCATATACAATGCTTTAA
>JARJEB010007434.1:0-12286 GCA_030264535.1 Liometoxenus newtonarum
CTATATCTACTAGCATTTTCATCAGTATAATCGTCAGTTGATTGGATGTCATTTATATCTATATCTACTAGCATTTTCATCAGTATAATCGTCAGTTGATTGGAAGTCAACCTCAAAATCGAATATTGTGATTGGTCAGTATAATAGGAGTGCATTAATCGATAAAAATACTTCGTCCGTGGCGTGTTGTGAAACAAAACTAACTGCAAGAAGATTAACACTGAAACACAATACCTAATACGGCAGGAAAAATGCAAATAAAAGATGGGTCAATGCCACAATGGCGGACTGTGACGTATACGTAACTACTGCGTCTGCGTAGAACTTAACCAAATTGTTGTTTTATTTAGGAACTTATGAAAATGATGGGTTTACCACCAAGTATCATGTATTTATCGTGGTTTATCGACGCGTTGCTTCCTGTAGTGTTATCCACGATTGTGTGCACTCTATTTATGAAGGTTACATGGGGTACTGATTACCCACCGATTGAATATTGCAATGGCTTCATATTCGGCCTATTTCTACTGCTTTATTTCAGCTCGTGCATTGCTTTCTGTCTGTTTGTCGCTACACTGAGTGATTCACGTAAGTACAACGCAAATTTTATTCGTCATTACATGTTATGGGAATGTAATTGTTTTAGCGTCAATTACAACAACTTTTGCAATATTAATATGGATTATAACGTATATCCTACCATTCAGTTGGAAGAACATGGCAAATTTCGGTTTCGGATTGAATATGGTCGCATCACTAATTCCAAATATTGCAATGTATAATGGATTCCATGCGATTTCTTTATATGAAGCACAAGGTAAGTTTTGTCAGTGAGCACCATTTTACTAGCGAAGTATCTCTGGTAAAATGGCCTTCTATTTAACATAACCTATGATCACAATCGTGCAATGTTGCCACTTTTATACCAAATGCATTGAAATGCATTACAACTGGAATGGTCATGCCCTTAGAGCATATAAATATGGAGAGAGCATAGCCTATTTGGCCCAATGTGACCTTTTTAAGCCGACTGAAAGGCAACAATGTACTGTTCTTAAGTTTTAAAATCTGATACTGTGCAAGCGTGAATAAGAGGTGTACTCTAAGCTTCCACCAGACCTGTGCGCTTGCGCAATATCAGATTTTGAAATTTAGAACAACATTTTTTGCTTTTCAGTCGGCGTAAATCCGTTCCGGTAATGCTACCTCATTATTTATATGCTCTAAGGTTGTGCCCATGTGCGCTATGTACTTTGAGTCAGAGCAATAGAGTGAGAGAGTACCATAACTGGTGGGTAATCGTTCCTCTTCGCACCTCGTATGCAAGCGAAAGCAAATGCTTTTTTTGCTATTAATATGCATTTTAACATACATTTCTTGATTATTCAACGTGTTTGAGAGAGATAGAGGAAAATATTGATAGTGAAACTTCTCTCTTAGACGTTGAATAAATGGACGATAACGGGTTGCCTAAAAACGAATTTGCCGCACTTTAAACGCCATTCCGCGTCCATTCCAGTTCGTATACACTTCAATTACCAAATGAACTAATTCATATTTATTTATATGAACTAATTAGGAATTGGCGTCCAATGGAGTAACTTTTTCTCATCGGCAAACGGTGGTTTGAATACTATATCGCTAGGCCATGCTTCAATCATGTTGCTCGTTGATATACTCCTCCTGATGGTCATTGGTTTCTACGTTGATCAAGTGCGTCCTGGTAATTTTGGACTGCCGAAACCATGGAACTTTCCTATAATGGTAGTAGTTAAATAAGTAATTTGTCTTTATGAATGCTAGAATGTTTTTCAGTATGTAACCAACTATTTCAAGAACGTAAATAAAAAGCGTAAGAGCAGTGTCGGCATCGATGTCGACGCATTTTGCGACGAAACCGTGAAAATAGAAGAATGTAATCTTACTCCCGGAATTGATATCATTGATATGACGAAACGGTACGGCGATAAAGTCGCTGTAAGAAACCTTTCGGTGAAGTTCTACAACGGTGAGATTGCAGTGCTTCTCGGGAAGAACGGAGCAGGTAAAACCACAACCATGTCGGTGTTGACTGGTATGATCAATGCATCAGAGGGTGATGTCCGTATCAATGGTGAAGATATTTGCGAGAATTTGGATTATGTTCGTTCGATTATGGGCATTTGTCCACAACACGACTTGCTATTTCCCGAACTTACAGTTCTCGAACACATTTTGTTTTTTGCCAAGGTAACGACACTTTGAAGTCGCGGAAAATTGATGTTGCAAAATGTTTAACTTGATTTCCAGTTGAACAACGTGCGCAATCCTCAAAGTAAAGTCCTCCATCTTCTGAAAGAACTCGGAATTTTTGAACAGCGCGGAAAATTGCCCTCAGAAATATCCGGGGGAATGAAACGCAAATTGTGTCTAGGGATGGCAATAATATCAAATCCTAAGGTCCTCATTTTAGACGAACCCACTTCCGGATTGGACCCAAAGTCGCGGCGGGACATTTGGGATCTCCTCTTGAATTGGCGATCTGATAATCCGAATACCACTATTTTAGTGTCGACGCACTTTATGGAAGAGGCCGATGTCCTGGGCGATCGTATCACGATCATTGAAAAAGGGAAATTGATGGCGCAAGGATCACCAATGTTTTTAAAGAGTGCATATGGGAACAAATGCATTCTCACTTTGATTTTGAAAGAGGATGCCGACGATTCACTAATTAATTCGTTTAGAACTTTTCCCCATGTGGTTCATATCGCGCGGAAGGATACCATATACACGCTGACTTTAGATCAGGATAAAGCGAGCCTCATCAAGTTGTTGAATTTGATTGAGGAAAGTAATGCTGTCCAGAACGTTGGTATTTCTATATCCACAATGGAGGAAGTTTTCTTAAAGTAAGTTTCAAATTATTTCAGTGATGATATTTGCAACGGGTGCAAATGTTTATGCACCCAATGCACCGGGTGCAATGATGTATACACCAATTAAGTGCATTCAGTGCAATCGTTGGAAGGTGTGTTATTCGCACCAATATTCAATTCAAATTATTTTAAATAATGTTATGGTTTGATTGCACCCAGTGCAAACCGTGTATTTTGCACCGGTGCAAACCATCACTGAATTATTTATAAATTAGCTCAACATTTAGAATGCTGTCAAAATATAATCAATGCGAACGCAACCGAAAATACAATTTAAGAAATTGTTAAAATTACAGATTGGCCAATTTTGATACGTTTGTTCGCACGGATGATACGGACAATGGAAATACCACGAAAATTCTAATGCGCACCACTTCCACCGCAGCTTCAACTTCTTCTGAAACTAGTAGAGAAAAATGTAAGTTGTATTTGCGATATTCTAAGTTTGAATTTGATTATTTGATTGTTTCTTTTAATGTTCTGCGCTGAGGCCCCAAATGTAAGTTTTTAAATTTGTTGCGTCACTAATAGTAGTATAGGTGGGCGAATCAGTAGCACGTTTATTTCTGTCAAACTAATAGGATATGTTACAAATTCAGGGATGGTATGCCGGTTTGCACCGGTGCAAATAAATACTCTTTGCACCGGGTGCAATCAGATTCCCGCCATTACCTTAAAATTTAAAATTATTTCAATCTTATTGGCGAATAACACGCCATACACCCATACTAAGTGTAGTTCCGAACTACTCAGAGTAGTTAGAGTGCACGCAATTGGTGCATTCGGTGCATTCAATCATTGCACCCCGTGCATTGGATGCATAAACGATTGCAGCTGTTGCAAATGCCATCACTGAATATTATGTACTTTAACATTGTACTTATTTGTACATAGTAATGAATTACGTCCAGATCCAAAGATACGGCAAATAAACACTCTTTGCACCAGGTGCAATCAGATTCCCGCCATTACCTTAAAATTTAAAATTATTTCAATCTTATTGGCGAATAACACGCCATACACCCATACTCAGAGTAGTTCCGAACTACTCAGAGTAGTTAGAGTGCACCCAATTGGTGCATTCGGTGCATTCAATCATTGCACCCCGTGCATTGGATGCATAAACGATTGCACCCGGTGCAAATGCCATCACTGAATATTATGTACTTTAACATTGTACTTATTTCCACTTAGTAATGAGTTACGTCCAGATCCAAAGATACGGTGGATATATCTATAATGCCAGACGTTATTTTCCATATGTAAGTCCCACATATTTACTTGCCCGCTGTAAATCTAATTGATCATTATTTTGGTGCAGGTGTTAATGGCTTGTGCAATGATGATTCTCCTAACTTTTGTCGGATCAACTCAATCGGTTGGTAGAGTAAGCCGGCCGGAATTGAAGCTACAGCTGAATGCCTATGGGAAGACCAAAGTGTTTTACAGCGTTGATCCAAAGATACCAAACAATTTTGCCGACGAGTTTCAGAAACTTGTTAAGGCGCAAGGATCAGAACCAATTAAAGTCCCATCAGTGTCTGATGGTAAATAATTATACGGCTTCTTGAATAACAGGTATATAAAATGTAATAATCATCGTTGCAGCATTAATTGCATTGGGTCTCAGCAATTTCGATGAATATAAGCAGAGAACTGTCGTTGCAATTGAATTCAATGCAACGGAAAACAGCCAAGACGTGCTGATTAATATGATGTATTCAAATAACGCCTTGCACGGCGCTCCGATAATACTAAATTTGGCGACGAATGTTGTCGCGGCGACACTTAGCGGGCCTAGGATAAATGCTGCGAACGTACCGTTAAAAACAAATTCAGAAGTTGCCATCGAAGAACTAGCCAGTGAGGTGCAAATTGTAATTTTATGGGTAATTCTAGTCCCGATAGGTACTATTGCAATCAAGTCATGCCAAAATGGTGTTTAACTGTTTCCTCTTTACAGCTCTCCTGTTCTTAGTGAGCAGCTACATGAACTATCCATTGATTGAGCGGGTGTCCAACTTTAAGCATTTGGTGTACATGTCTGGCGTGAAAACTTACTGGTATTGGTTGCAAATGTTCCAGTTTCATTTCGTCGTTCTCTATTTACCATCTATTCTGATACTAGTGTTAATCGTATATATTAATCCTATGTACCATCAAGGAACGGGTAATCGTCCACCCAAAGATGGTGTCGCAGTGAGTGATTAGGCTAATATTTTTCGTTTGCAGGCGCGCTGTTGACTCTGTTCATCTGTTACGGTTTCATGATGATCCCATGCGTGTTTGTCTTCAGTTACAAGAAGAGTGTGGCGGCAGCGGTTGGTTCTTTGGCCATTTTGACAATCTTCAGTGGAATTGTGCTGACATTTGTAGTTATGATTTTGCGAAACATCGGCGATCCTACCTATGAAAAGTGGGGTGTCGTCCTGCATGTTGTTTCCCACGCGAGTCCGCAATACTGGCTCACGAGCAACTTGATTGCATTCAGTAGGAAATCCGTATGGCAGTACCAATGGGACCATATGCAACCCCAAGTGAAAGCTATCACATGCAAATTTACTTTGAATCCGTGTTGTCGTAAGTGTTCTTTTGACTTCAATTTGATTCTATCTGTGACCATGTCTGTTTTCGGTTAAAGCAATTAATGGCGAAGTCGACACCGAGGCTTGTAAAGCGTATAAAAACTTTTTTGTTGACGGCCTTGCGCCGGGATACTTGATCTTGGTTACTTCCCTCTGCTTCTTTTCTTATGGACTGATTCTCTGCCTGATTGATTCGTTGCGAGTGAGACGCTTCATCCGTTATGGTTATAGAAAGCTAACTTTAGGTGGCAATTACAAAACCTTGGATGAGAAACATAATGAAGGTAGTGATGGGAGTCAAGCTGAACGGGGAGCTGGTGATCAGATTGAAGGAGATGATAAAGCATCATTTACGGCTGAGAATCTAAAAATGACATTCGCAAATAAGGATGCCGTCAAGGACCTGTCCTTTTCGGTTCAACCCGGTCAATGCTACGGTTTGCTAGGTGTGAATGGCGCTGGAAAGACGACCACGTTCAATATGCTCACTGGATATGCAATGCCCACTTCGGGCAATGCGACCATCAAGCGAAACAATCGAACTTGTTCGCTTAACCACGACGGAGAGACTTATCTCAAAGAGATTGGTTACTGTCCACAATTTAATGCACTCAATGATGTTCTATCCGCACGTGTTTTATTGCGTTTGTTTGGTGGTTATCGTGGACTTGAGGGTGAGAAACTCGAGAAAGAAGTCGATGAGTTAATAGGTATGTTAGCGTTGGACGGCTTTGCGAATGTACCTTCCGGTAATTTGAGCGGTGGCAACAAACGCAAGTTGTGTCTTGGCATTTCGTTAATTGGTGATCCAGCTGTGAATTTCTTGGATGAACCCACAACGGGCGTTGATCCAGTTTCCAGACGAATGATATGGGATGTACTTAAACAGGTGAAGGAGAAGAAAGCGTTGGTGTTGACTTCGCACAGTATGGACGAGTGCGAGATTTTGTGTGATGAACTAGCTATTATGAAGAGAGGGGAGGTGTATACGAAGGGAAAAATCGATGAATTGAAAGTGAAGCATGGGCAAGGACTTACAATTAAGATTAAGCTCAAGGAAAACTTGAGCACGTCCAGGGATGTTACAGATGTAGGTGGTAGCAGTAGTGTTTCGAATGATACGAAACATTTGGAAATCCAGAATTTGGACAATATTACAGCGGATTTGTCGAAAATGTGTCCAAGAATTGAGTTGAAAGATAAACATGAGGTAGGTCATTCACTAAATTGAGACGACTTGATTTGGGAACTTTCACTCCTTCAACCACAATTGTGGTTGCTCTTCGGTATATGCAGTTAGATATGCTACATTCTATCTCTATGCATCTATTTTGGTATATGTAGGTAAATCCCGACTTACAATTCGATTGACAGTGTCCACCCTGAGCTGATGAGGCCCAAAAAGGCCGAAACATGTTCATGGATTGACGCTGCCGATCGAGTTAGAAAACTGTGAGGTTGTAAGGTAAGAAGCATCTTCGAGGAGTGAAAGTTCCCACATAAATCTTCTTCGAAACCAACCTGGTTCTCTTATTGTCGTGGGACTGAGTTAGGAAGCATTGATTTTTTCAAATTTCATGCTTAATGTGTGAACATTTTATTGTTTGACAGGGATTACTGCATTTTTTCCTACCAAATCCAAATTGCGAAAGTAAAGATTTGAAGGAGTACTTAATTAATCTGGAGAATATGAAAAAACAATACAACTTTGTTGATTATACGATTAATACATCTACGCTCGAAGATGTATTTTTGATAGTTGCCAGGCAATCGGAAGCTGACGAAGAAGATACACGGGACGTTATTGTATAATCAAAAAAAAAAATCTGAGAATTGTTTCAATGTGAATTTCTTTATGATTTGCACTTTGCACATGTTTATTGAAATGGACTCGAATATAAATCGATCCTGGTAGTTCATAATGTTATTAAATTTATTTTTGTAAATATCACTTATATGTATAATAAAATTGCGTTTAGTTTGATATTATTTTGAATTTTTTTTCGAATACCAACAGTTGTTGTAAATGAAAATTTAAATATTTTTAGGAAATCAACGAAAATTCAACAAAATAGCATGCAGATGTTTCGAGTCAGAGAGATTTTGTAGTCTTATGACTAATGAGACGAAAGGAGGACCAGAGGACGCGTGACCTCACATTCGCTTTCTCATTTAGAAGGCTACAAATGAACATATGCGGTTGCCTGTTAAGAGTGCAAAGATCCAGCAGAAATTTCTCAATTTTTTTTGTTCAATAACCATGGGCCATGATTTTATGAATTGCAATTTGCAATTTCGATTTGCACTTTATGCCCAGTTAAACATACAATGATACAAGTGATGACGAATATATTTGTGTGACGATGTCGGTTCGGATTCGGAGAAGAATCCCATATACGGGAATATGAATGCGAATGAAACTTTGAAGAGGTGGACTGGTTTTCCACAATGTTCCAAACCATTTTACTTTGCCTCTGTTGCATGTTTATATACCGTGAATGGTTGGTTACGTCAGTCGGTCTCGTCTCGGCACCTCCGTCTTGTTTTGTGTTGTTGTATTGCGTTGGAGAGGGAGATCGTGTATGCAACAGGTCAATTCGCAGCGCGCGGTGTTAAACGCGTTTATGTGGCTCTTGCCTTTCATTCCAATACTGTGTTTCGATGAGAAAAGATAAATCCATTCGTGCCTACCATCTATTTATGTGTTGGTTAAATTTAAGTTGTGTGTAAATCATAATTCAAAATGACTGTGAAAAAATCAAAGAAAAAAACCACTTCATCCCAATTAGAAAATCAAAGTCAAACAACTACACATTTTGCATCGACTTCAACTTCATCATCAAATATGCAGAAAACAACTTCTTCGTCAAGCCTCCAAATCGCTGATGTATCACATTTGCCGGTTGATGGTTCCGTCGTTACGTATACGGTAACCGAAACGTTACCCGGCACTGAAAAAATTACCACCTACGCAGACTCCGGAGCAACGAGTACCGAATATAGGCATCAGATCGAAAAAGAAAGCGCAACAAATGTTTCAAATATTCAGCAAATCACCGGAAACCATACCTTAGCGGAAACTTCTTCGTATATTGTGGTGGAGCCGAAAGAAGAACGGGTTGTTGGTAAAAATGACTCGTCCTGGAATGGGAAATTCGTTATGGAAAAACCAGCTGCTAAAATCTCGCGATTTTCTTCATCTAGCTCAAACTCACAACAAAAATCTTCCTCCGCATCGATGTCGAAAAGTTCTTCCAGTTCGTATATTATTAAAATGGTCGATGGGAAAGAGGTGCGCGAACTGGTTGATGAGAAACATCATGAATCGGGTTCTTCGAAATCCGCATTTAATGCGGAAAATATGTCGATGCAGGACGGCACTGATATAGTACCAGAAATACATTACTCACAACTGGGTGGTGGTAGCACAACAGTGTATGATTCAAATGTTCCAGAATTAAGCGCACCCAAGAGTCAAACTTCAGAATATTCAACGGAATACCATAAAGTTGGAGATCAGACTACTTCATCAATTAATGAGAGAAACAATACTAGTGTTCTCCAAGATTTCAACACGGCGAAGAAACAATCTTCAGAATTTTCAACGACTTCAACGACTCATCATGATAAGTCAGTACATTCCTTACAAGATAGAAACAAATCGAATTTTGATCGAACTGTTGATGACGTCACCTCATCTACTGATTTGAACAAGACTTACACGCTTCAGGAGGGTCGCAATACTTCCAAATCGAAATTATCAAAAACTGTTTGTGATTCGAGCCTGATGCAAAATGCAGCTGATGAAACAACAATAATAACAACAACAACCACATACTACGATTCAACAGGTAAAGTCTTGAAAGAAGACACAGTCGTTGATTCATCACAATCGAATGTGGGCGATGGCGCTCCAATTCCAACAAGTAGCTCCAGAACATTTATAACAAATGAAATTAATTCATCCATTAACAACGAAAATACTTATGACAAAGTAGAATCCTCCAAAAGTTTTGCAAATACACAAAACACGTTTGAAAGTAGCACTTCGACATCGACAAGAAATCAAACCGAAAAGTTGTTGACTGAGAAATTACCGAAACACAGAGACATTACGCCAACACGTAGAGCTTCGCCTACAAGAAAGTCGCCCACGAGAAAACCGAAAGCTAAACCTGAACGCAGCGGAAGTCGCACGCAAATATCTGATTCGAATATCGTCCAGGACATTCAAAACTTTCTCGATGGTACCGATACATTGACAACTACTACTAATCTCACCATCAAGGATAGTGCCAATTTTATCGAAAGAGAGCAAATTGTATCACAGCCGCAATCAACACACGAAACTGTTACGTATGAAGTTGTTACCACTGAATCTGATGATAAGACCAAAGTGGTCGATAAAAATTCGCAGACGTTTATTGATAGCGAATGCAAACGTGACCATTACGTGACTTCCACTTCAAGTGATATCAAATCTTCGAATATTATTGATTCAAGCGATACAATTCGTATTGTTAAAGACACAACGACTAATAAAGAGTTCACTGATGTTGTTGATAAATCAACTGTAGACGTGAAAAATGTGCAGATTGTTGAAAATATTACAAATATCAAAGAAATTGTAAGTATATTAGTCGCATTTCTTTTTAACACGAATTTTCACGAAGTTGTGACAATGTGACGTCATTACTTAGGTACATTTGGTGACTTTCGACGTGTCAGCCATCTTGTGTGGAGATTGCAATTTGCGGGAAATGAATCCTGCAAATTCCAACATCCACACAACATGGCTGAGACGCCGAAGGTCACCAACCTGTCGAAATTCCATGTAAAAGACACGAAGTCAACCTTCTGATAGTGGATCATACTTAGGTTAATATTTGTCGAATGACATTTCTTAATTTCTTTCTTGATGACGTCATTTTCGGAGTACCTAGGTACATACAACATCCTCAGTTGACTGAGTGGCTGACATTTCGGTGTAAAACGAATGTAACTGGACTTGTAACGATTTGTTTTGTTAAATTTTACAATAACTTGATAATTAGCTATAAAATAATAACTTTTATGCCATTTATAATCGATGTAACAATTTGTTTTCGTTGATTTTACAGAACGAAGTGGAGAACGTGACAAAAGTGGATAAATTTGTTGACAACAAAGTAATAAACATCACGAAAGTGATAAAAGAAGAAGCGAAACCGTCGAAACCGACTTATCCGAAGAAAGAAGTGTGCATTTGTGAATTGTGTACTTGCGGGTGAGTCAAATTTATTTATTTAATTTTTCGTAATCCTGACATTTGCATCTTATACATCCAGAGGCGTAGGCAGGATTCGGGGTGGGGGGGGGGCAAAAACAAGGAGAATATCAAAAGAATCACTATTAAAAAACAAATAGAAAACACAAAATTACCATAATAGACTTATTTCCAGGGGGCGGGGAAAACTCTTCACTCGCCCCATCCTACCTACGCCCATGATGTATATATTTATGTAATAATCCATATACATAAATTTCTACTAATATGATTGTTATAATAAAACTGGTTCGAAAGTGTTTCATTTAACTTAACTAGATTCAAGTCAAGTCAAGTCAACTTAAGTTAGTTACTTATTGGAAATTGCAAATGTGACTCACTCGCTTGGTTTAATTTCTACGTGTGTGTAAACAACTTTTTTTATTGGTTCGTATTATTGCTTTTTCGCATTTGTTACGTAAAACAAGACGATGATGTCATCTACCTTGTTATAACCAAAAGCGGCATAAAAAACAACCATAGTAAGCGCAAAAGTAAATGAAATTATTAAAGGTGATCAGCATTGCAGTGAAAACTAAAAAAGTACATATTAAGTACCAATGCGGTGACAAACCTTGAGACAACATTATTTATGGATAAATGAGTTGATAACTGAGTAATTTCACCTTAAATTCTTAAACGTTTTCAAAAACAACATGATGTTTATTTTTTGTTTGCCATTTGATTGCAAAATTTATGTTCTGACATTCTATGTATAGTAAAAGTTCCATAGTACCCTTTTTTATCGACCGATTTTGCTCAGTTACGAATTAGGTCATCCCATAAACGGCATTGAACCTGCATACCAAGTTTCATCTTGAAAAGTGCTCAATTTAAATATAACCAAGTATACAATAATAAATTTATGTTCTGACATTCTATATTAATAGTTCCATAGTGCCCTTTTTTATCGACCAATTTTCCACAGTTACTAACCAGGTCATCCCATAACGGCATTTTACCTGCATACTAAGTTTCATCTTGAAAAGTTCTCAATTTAAATATAACCAAGTATACAATAATAAATTTATGTTCTGACATTCTATAGTAAAAGTTTTTTTATCGACCAATTTTGCACAGTTACGAACCAGGTCATCCCATAAACGTCATTGTACCTGCATACCAAGTTTAATCTTGAAAAGTTCTCAATTTTAATATAACCAAGTATACAATAATCTTCCCGAAGGAGTTAAAATAAAAAATTTGTGTGAATCAGGATGTTATTATTTAAATATATGTATACTGAGCGTTTTTTTAACGATCTACCATAGGGATTTACAAGATCAAAACTGTAGGTCGTGTTAAGGGTCTCTCGTTGCAAATTTTGCAACGCACAAAATCACACTTGTATAATTTTTAACTCATTCTGATAGCTTTCATCAGTAAAATAAAGAATGATTTGCAGACAAAGTAATGTCAGTTGTCTGTTTCTTAGGGCATTAAAATCATTTTGTCAGTTTGGCAGCCTAATATATATA
>JARJEB010007444.1:0-10370 GCA_030264535.1 Liometoxenus newtonarum
TCGGCAGACTTTCCAGTGAGAAGAGCCAAGTTGTGAAGAAAACATGATAACGAAGATATCAGAGAGCCAATTTTTATTTAAAACTTAGTTAAAACAGTCCCCTTTCATCGATTTTGGAGGCTTTGTTATATCCGAGTTGATACCTGAAGAGCCGCAAACGCGTATGCGAAGAACAGCATGCGGCTCGCGAGCCGCGGTCTGCCGAACCGTGCTCTAAGTGAACAAACGTCAAATTGATAACAGAGTGTTCAATTTACCTGCCGATCATATGTTTTAGTAATTTTATTTTAAGTTAATACGACTCTGCTTACTTGGCTCCCACAGGGTGAGTTCTAAGCTTCTAAGTTGAGAAAAACGAAGAAGGTCGACCATATCATGAATTTTCACTTTCTCAAAATTGTTACTGAGCACTCTCGTTATTTTTTATTTGCTTGCTCCCCGCAAAAGCCTCAAAGAAAGTAAACGTAATATCATTCGTAGGTTATTTGGTACTATCGTAATAGCAACTGGGCAAAGGCAAAAGGAAAAGGTTTCGAAATGTATGGCCTGTGAACTCATTTATATCTATTCACTTGAGGCTTTATTAGTAATTTTACATATAATTCCACTATTTATTCTGTTCAAATCTAACATAAGCCTTTGCGAAATATTAATAGACCTACTTAGAATACTAAATACTTCATTAATTATTAGAGAACACGACACCGGTAACGATTTAAAATGGTCGACGGGTTCACAAGCTACGTGATAAGATGAAACATGCGTGTTACCATGTGTTTTGTGCAATTATAATTTCTAATTTGAATTTCCTAATTAAGTATGTGAATACATATGCGCCGGGAAACGCAACATTTTCAAATTGGGCTTCATCAGGCTTCTTGACAGAAATTTTATAGTATTTCAACCATAGAGATATAGGTCCATAGAGAGAACATAAAGTCGAAGCAAGCGGTTGCAACTAAAAGTCACGAAATTTTTTCCCTTGTTATGGTGCAAACAAATATGGCGGAACCACATTTGTATCAATAAGTTCCCTCTATGAGCATTATAATTCTATGGTTTCAACTATACGTAATACACAAATAAATTTAAATACTTCAGTTGAGATTTCTTTATTTTACATACGACTAGTTTCGGTCTGTGAAGACCATCTTCAGGTAAAGTGAGTAACCAACTAAAAATAGATATAACATAACACAATGAAATGATTTTTAGTTGGTACATTTTTAGTTATGGTTACCCACTTTACCTGTAGATGGTCTTCACAGACCGAAACTAGTCGTATGTAAAATTACATGCTTACTACTCCGGCAGAGAGATTTCTTTATTTTATATATAACATAACACAATCAAATTATTTTTAGTTGGTATTTTTATAGTTGGTTACCCACTTTACCTGAAGATGATCTTCACAGACCGAAACTAGTCGTATGTAAAATAAAGAAATCTCTCTGCTGGAGTAGTAAGCATGTAATTGGGCTTTTTCCTCTCAAATGAAGTACTTATTTATATATTTCCTCCACTCAACTGATCCATCATATAAATACTAAAAATAAATTTGTCTTATAGACTTAGAAATCAAAAAAGTTTTAGTTTTATTCGAAATATATTTTTGTTTTGTATTACGTTTTGTTGAAATTTGGTAAAAATTTTCTGGTACGTTCGATTTCGGTAAGGTATAGATTTTATTATTTGATTTACTGGTGTGTCCATCCACTTTTATACTATTTCTATATTTGAGCAAATGCAAGCGTACGTGTGACGTAATAATACAAAGCGAAAGCAAGCAATTCTCGGCGGTTACTGGAAAAACAAATAACGTCCATTTCCTCAAACGGACATCACTTCTCCGATCATGTAAGCATACATAGAGATATTTGGATATTGTGTGGACTCGAGTTATCAATTATTTGATCAGGCGTGAGGTGCGAGACTCGACCTGAAGTCATCACAAAAGTAAGTTTTTCTTTTCAAAATATATTACATATATTCAAACAAATATATAAAGGTATTATATATAAATATAAATTGAAAACCTCTTAAGCAACAAATTTAGTAAGCAACAAATTGTTAGTTTTCAAATATATAAAAAATAAGAAAAATAAGGCGTAGACAGTTATTCGGACGATGAACAAATTGAATAACAAAATATAACTGATAATTAGATTTTGTATTTTTCATTTCTTTTTTTCATTTTCATTTTACATTTATCAATTTGAATTTTTGTACTAAACATATTATTATGATCCGCGGCAAATTTTGAGCTCTATTTACTCAACGTTAACCACAGACAAGGAACAGCTGGGTTTTAGCTTGGTTACTACTAACAATATTATGTTCATCCGGTGAAAATGCATCATGCACCAATGCAGCATCGCATACAGAAAACAACATCGGCTAAAGCTAAACCGTTGGTAACCGATGTTGATGGAAAGCTCAGTGGAAACGGTTACGAAAAGTGTTAACATTCGCGTTCATGTTCACTTCACGGTTCGATGTAACTGTTTCGTTTGGTTTCGTTATTTCACATTGAAAACTGTCGGTAACACTTTGCCCACATATACGACACGGTTGTGAACTTGATTTATTTTATCGTTGAGCTGAATTCATACATAAAATCAATCACTATATGCTGCCATGCCATCAAATTTGTATTGGGACATTGAAAGTATTGTCAACTACAATTTCCATTATTTTAGCTAGATATGTACAAACAGAGTTGCCAGAGTTGGATTTAAATTCAATCAGTTGTTGGAACAAACAAAAAAACCATTTCGGGTCTATTTTGAATGCAAATTACAAAAGTTAAAAAGAATTTACGAGTACACATGTTAAAGTTAATGCTTGTTTGTAATAAAAAAATACTTTTTTGGCGAAAAAAATTTTTTTTTTCATATTCATTAGTTTCATATGGATTAAAATGTGTTCTCGGTGTCGAAATAAATTGCGCGGTGTCTGCTTGCTTAATATGATCGTCCATTAAGCGGCAACTCATATCGATATAGCCGATAGTTAATGTACCTCATACGTCAAATAAATGTATATAGTAAAAAAAAAAAACGATTTGGATGAAATAGAACGTGCCGCGGTTTGTGTCTATTGATATGTGCGCCGAATATCGAATCGAAATTGAAGAGATTTTTCGTTTTCGCAAACGTATTCGAACGTTCGAACCCATTACAACATGATTGTGCGACCGCGAAACGAGAGATTGTGCGGAAAATCCGTTTAATTGTGCTCATAGAAATTCGCAACCCCAAATCGTGATCGTGACTGATGCATAACAGAGGGAAATGTTTGAGTTCTATTATAAATATGTCCTTATGAAATAGAATTGCTACTGCTACTGTTTGTGAAAATTAATGTAAATATCGATATAAGCATATAAAAAGTATCAATTGTAATAATGAATATGATGATGTTATTGAAACCATTAAACCACAAATAATGGTTATTGCATATGGGTGCTTCGTATGCACGCACATATGACCACATTTGCGTGCTAATTAACGCGTTGAAAACGTGCTACGAATTTCTCAAAATATTTTTATACTTACCCCCGCCCAATAGTCCCAGCGCCGCAGAGTCCCGCACCAAATTGTCTCTGCGCCCAAACGGCCGCGCCGAATGGTCCTAGACCGTCTTTTTACACATTTTTAATTCTTTAAGATTTAAGTCATTTACTTAAGTTACTACACGACCAATACGTCTTTGTCATTTTATTTATATAAGTATAATTAAGTATAATATATTTTTCTATTCCGTATAACTTTTTAATTATACTTTCTAATTGTTTTTTTGGGCATTTTCAGGTGAATGCTTCTTTACTAGACAATCCCATTTATTAGTGAAGAATTTATTTACATTATAAGCAAAGCCTCCGAGTCATATTTAAGTACTTAGAAAAATGTTTCTGCCGCATTAAAAGTAAGTGTAATTAATTTGGCAGTTGTATGTTTTAAGGCTTGCTTTATTATGAAATAAGGATACTTTAAGGACCGAAGGGATTTGTTTTATTTTGCACTGTAAACATTTTGCACACGAAATCATCCAAAATTTGCAGGTTACTTTGGGTAAATTTGTTTGGTTCATTTATAGTTAAAGTTTCATATACATACATATAAGTATAAAAATAATAAATTATTTTGCTGTCACAAAAATAAAATCGTAAAATCGTTTTTATGGAAATTTCGCGGTTGTTTTTCATGCAATTTTGTTATGAAACGTCAAATTCAAATACATTGATATTTGATGTATACCTATATTTCAATAATCAAATATCGCTTTTCATTTCATGGAAACCAGCTTTTCGGTTTGATGTGATGAAATGAAATTGGTAATAAATAAATAATATCACTTTTCAAAAACTAAATTAATTTCGTGTGTTTCTGATATCTTGTAAATTATTTGTAAATTGTTATGGCGATACCTACCGAAAGTTATCTACGCATATTACAGAAAAGGAAGGCGTTGCGAATGTTTGGGGATGGAAAAAAAAGAGCTGTTTGAACGTAAAACGGTATAGAAACTTAACAATCTGCTTTATATGCAAATACTTTGCCTAATACTAAAAGTTCAAGTAAATATACCATACACCAAATTTACAAGGGTTTTAGAAGCTATGTGCCAACTTTAAAATCACTGCTTTAAATGCGTTGAAAATTTACATGAAAAAGATATTTAGAAACAGTGCAACTGTTATTTAAGTTGTCGAAATTTTCGTTCGTGTTACTATTACGCCTTGTCCATTTGTTTCTTTGAGCATTGTGCAATAAATGCATAAAAGTTCCAACAATCTGGCAACAAATTTTGGAAACATCTGATCATTTTGAGAGTCAACCTGTTTTTTTTTTCTTCTTCACAAATCCACCACATTTACTTCGGCTCTGTCAAGAGATTTCAAATCGCTGACATTAAGCGAGTTATACTTTAACATATAGCAGATGACAATCGCCAGTTTACCAAGTATTTGCAAAAGGCAGAACTCAGTCCCGTTTCTGTCAATGTCAAGTGACAAATGTTGAAAGTAAACTTGCCAAATAATCGTGACTACATTTACTTTGCAAAGGTATTACCTTATCCGAAAATCGGTGCTGTAAAAACCCCGAAAACGTTACGGCTACGTCGAGATTTTCCTTTTGTAAATTATGACAACATAAATATTCTTCCTTCAAGCGTCGTCCTTGCTTTTCTTTCGTTTTTCTCACTGCAGCTTTATTATATTCGTGCCTTGCTCTTACTTTTGTATTTTACCACCAACCATCGTGAAAACATCGTTTTTTTCATTGAATTCTTTCTCTTCGTGTAGACTTGTAAGGAAAAATCAATTCGTTTCGTCGATTACCTCGAATAATAACGTTTTCGACTAATTACCTTTATTAAAGTTTACCTTTCTTAGGTACTTACGATCAAAATACATGTAAATGTGATTATAGAAAGCAATATTTTCCGATGCGATAATTTTCGTTTTCAGTCCTGGCATCAACAATCTTTTGAGCATTACCCAGTACCTAATAAAGATTAATGATTCAATTTGTAATCAAGTCGTTGAATTAAGTTGCAACTCGCTTATAACATTTAGTCAATGTATATACCTATATATAACATTGTGATGCCGTTTCTGCTGTCATTGCTGTTTGCCGCGTCGACAGTCGCTAAAACTTGCTGAATTAATGAAGAAGAAAAGAGCGCTTGACGGACAACAATATAAATTCAAATGAAAACGTCCGTTCAATCTTCGCTCTAACTATCTAGCTAGATAGTTTCAATTAAGCTTTCACGATATTAAAATCACATGTCTGCATTCATTCAGCTCAACATTGGACGAGTTATATTATTACCAATGAATAATTACAAAAGTTTCATTTAATTATGTCTATTTGCATTTCAGTTTCGGAAAATACTTGCGCTTCATTAATTGATTATCAAATGAATATTTTTTCCTTTACAAAATTAATCTTATTTCACTTTATTAGATGCACTTAAATATGGCAAAGCAAGTATGCATAAAGTTCGTGTTTTTGTTGTTATTTAAGTAATCTACCAGTGGAAATGTAATATTTTTGTAAGCATTCCAGAAAATCCGTGGGGATGTTCTCCATTCCATTTATCCAGAGCTCGTACAACTATGGTTTGCATATAATGATTTATAAATAGTTTTGCGAATAAAACATTGTCTGAACATCTTATTCAAAACGAAAATTTCGTTTTTTTGAGAACTCATTTCTCTTTCCACATTCCAGGCACGTATTGAGCAAGCATTGTTTTGAAATAGTGCTATAGACGGTTACTAGGAAGGATGCGGAAGGTCGCTTCAACACAGTGCAATGAATTCCTTGTAAAACGGAGCTGGGGCATCGAAACTGAGAGACAAGAGGTGATGAGATGATGAATAAGTGGTGGTTTGACGTGCGTATAGCATTCGTATGCATTTTTTCGCAATAATGATTCGCATCCTGCAGGAATATATGTGTATAGATATGAACGTTAAGCTCCTCTTTGCAAAAGCACTTCCTTGAGGAATTCCATTGGGGAATATTTCAGTCTTGGCGGGAAGTTTGTCCATTATCTAGCTGGTAAGGCGCCCGTGATTTACATAGAAGCTGTGAGCCGAAAAGCGCGAAAGCATGAACACAAGGCGCAGCCTTCGATGCTTCTGGGTATACACCTACACAGATCTGATCAAGATATTATGTCGGCATTTTACCCGGATGCCTTTGGGGGTCGTACTAAAATGTAACAAGCAGCAGTATACTTTTCTTCCACCTGGGATATGATCCGTAGCCGTTGGCCATTTCTGCGTTTTGTCAATAAACAACTGAAATTTTCTGTTTGCTTTTTACTTTTTCGGTTCTATTATTTCAACGCTCCTCAGGGTGGAGGTGTCATGGGGGTCATGACTTAAGAAAATTGTTAGTCTAAACTAAAACATTATTTTTCTCCAAGAACAAAAAAAATACTACGTACTGAGCCATATGAGCCCCCGCGCCCCGAAATAGTGTTCTAGATCCGCGCCTGACGCTGCTCATGAAAATAGCAAATGTGTAAAAGTGTATCCAACGCTATGCAATTATATAATACCTAATGATAGAAATGAGAAATGAGTTAATCAAATTACATGCCTCGAAAATTAGGAGGAAGCAACGAAGATGATTCCTTGCTGCGGTTCAATAAACATTTGACTACGTCTTGATTCTTGTAGGTAACATTTCCGGATTCGCATTCAAATATTTAACAATTCATTAACTTAACGTAGGTATATGCATTTCTAACAATATGTCAAGCTTAAATATTTTTACTTAAAAAGAAATTAAAAAACTTTAAAAATAAGTTTTAATCCGATTACTGAAATGAATGGAAAACTAAACTTAAAGTATTTATAAACATTTTCGAGTACCATTAAAATATTCATTACAAGTAGACAAAGTCTCAACCACACCATCAAATATTAGAGGCATGTTGGTATGCATATACAAAAACCTGTGACAAGCAAAATATTGCCGGTGCCGCAACTATCACATCCGAACCGAAGAATTTCCAGGTGCGGTCCTTTAAGGCTAACTATAGGCGTAGCCGGTATTATTCTAGACCAACATCCTAGATGTAGGTACCTACAAATAAACCCTAGTCATGTTCCTTTTTCAACTAGCTAAGTTACATAAAGAATCAGGACACATAACACCGTTCCCGGTATGGAAATCATTTTACCCTGGCCTTCCTTAGCCTTTATACTTACGATTCGGCTGATATAAAGCGACCGCAACCTTGTTAAACGAGTTGAAACCTTTCGATAGCAGTCCAAGACTTTGAAAGTTTCGTTTTCCTTTGATCTAATTCTTTTATCTCCGGTTTGTTTGCGTTTGATAAGCCTGAATTAACGCGCAACTATGCAAATTCATCATAGATTCGAACACATCTGTTTTAATGCGTGTGCGTGCGGTTACATCACTTTGATCGGAGTGAAAAAAAAAAGAATAAAAAAATCCTTTGCGTTGCTTCCCTTCGGATGTGGATCGATGTCGAGTTCTGCTTTTGGCAGACAGGACTATGGCGTAACCCAGCAAAAGACAATATGTGTTTACGAGCGGTAATTCACCCTTGAGACTGTAATTATTCCCCTTGGAACCGTTTCCCGAGTGCGCGTTCATATAGATATACGCGTTTCTATCTCTTCCTGTATCGCGCATAATGGAAAATACACACGTTTATCCTGCTTATACACTGTTTAACAGAAAAAAAGGAAAAAACACACAATGGATATTTGGCAATTGATATTTTTGAAAAAGTTTTTATTGAATTCGGGAATTAGGTTATTTTGCAACTTTCTGATCATGAAATGATGATAAGAACTTTTAATGTTATAAAAGTGCACTCATGAGTGTACTTTTTTGCCATTGACTTAACCAATGTGTTATTTTTTCCACAAAACATAGAGCCATAACAATAATAAATTTCAGTCTTTTTTTGATGCTATAAAAACCCTTGAAACTTCTATTTTTCTTCTTTACTTAAGATATTTCTAAGCTTTACATGACAACTGTCAAAAGAATGGTTGATTTTATTTCGGGCCAAGACAGAATTAATATGAGTCATCCCACTTGAACCATATCCTCTGAGCAGTGCAGTACCTTTGTTCACTCAACGTCAGGTGAAGGATGATGCATGATTTCCGCGAATGTGTGTATACGAAATAGGAGGTGTAAGTAAATGCGAAGCAATAAAGAAATAAGAAGTAAAGAATATCCAGTCGTTAAATCTCAATATTACACTGGCCTTGGTGCGTCACGGGAATTTGTTGAGTTCGGAATTGGTTCACGAAGAACCAACCGTACGCTGGAGAAAGGAAAATGAAGAAGAAGAATAAGAAGAAGCTCAAAAAGATATTAGAAGAAGCTCAAAAAGATATTAGAGTATTCCGTTTTTTTTTTCATCTTACATCTACTCATTTTTTTTTAATTGGCCCTCGAGACAGCGAGTGCTCTTAATTTTGGATAAACCTGTAATAACGTCGTGTTTGGTGGCTCGTACTTTTTGCTCCTTTTCCTTATCCTCCTTCGCGCTGCATTGAATATTATTTTTTATTAATAATATGCCCAAAACATCAAACATAAAAAAGCATACGGAGCATATGCGAGTAAGAAAGTACAGTGCGTTCTGGCTCAAAATCCCATGTCATTTTAAAGGGGGGTAAAATCGGGCCCAAAGAGGATAACTAACTCGCGCGCTGAATTTCCCGCTACTTCAACCAATCAGAGCGCTCAATTTTATCCCCTTTTTTACCCCCACCATTTTCGGCCCGATTTTACCCCCCTTTAAAATTACATGGGATTTTGAGCCAGAACGCACTGTACTTCCCTAATACTTATGCGTAATTTTGAACATTTCATTTCTCATTTCTGGATTGTAAATTCACAAATAATGATAACGCGAAAAAAATATTAAGTATGCAAATTTGTTGTATTTTCTCTTTATCTAGAATTGTTAACGTCAATTCATATACTCACACAATGAAAGAATCAAAAGAAAGTTGTTAAATTTTCACATTTAATGCGAAAACTGCTGCGCTTTGTGGTTTTGACAATGTTCAACTTTTTTTTTCTTTTGTAAAAAGTAACGCGAGGTGTAGCATTCTGTTTGATCTTGGTGGATTTGACAAAAACGCATTAAGTTATGACATGTTTGAGCTTGAGAGGAACAAACGTGAAAATGGTTCAGTATTCAAACAATTTTTAATGTCAGTTGGAACACTTTGTGTCAACAATGTAAGTGGTTGTTAATCGCATTTATCGCAAAACACGTACGCGCGTCCAGAAATTGCTGACTGCAAAAAAAAAACGGCTTCATATTTAGTTTAATTATAGTACACCGGCCACAGCCAACATGCATGCATGGCTTTTCTATTTAAGCACCAGAAATTGTGCTCTACGACTTTGTGTAATTTATAAAATTACCCTTTTCCTCTCTTAACTCTTTTTATATACAATGAACAAAACGAAAGCAAATTATAATTATTGAGCTTGCAGTATAAGACAAATTTATATGTAAAATCTTAGTTTTGGCCATTTTATTAGATATAAGGCCCGATTTTAATATCTAACTCCTTTTTTCTCTGTCCGTTTCTTTCTATCTCGTTATATGTTCAATGCAGTAATAGACAATTGTTGTTTGGGTTGCATACGTTTGGAGATTGTTCGTCGTGCTCGTCGACCGTTTGACTTCTGCGTTCGTGATTTTCTTACTTAACAAGGTTAAAATAGTAGATTATATCATTAAGCGTATAAGTGACACTTTGTGTGGCGAGTAGGAACGGTTGACCGACGAGCGCAGAGAGTCGGACAATTCCTACGAGCCACACAAAGTCACTTATACGC
>JARJEB010007462.1:0-12176 GCA_030264535.1 Liometoxenus newtonarum
AACTAGTTACAAAATTGTACACTTAGTGTGAATTCCCTGGTAATTCTTCTGTGAATTCATGTGAATTCAGTGAACATTAGAATGAACATTTGAATTGTGTATTCAACGTGAATTCGCAAAAAAATGTGAATTCATGTGAAAAAAAATGTGAATTGACGTGAAAAAATGTGAATTCATGTGAAAATAATGTGAGTTCATGTGAATTTAAAAATATCGCGTAGAAAAAGACACATTAAACGCATGCGCAATATAGATTTTAAATCTTTTTAGGTTATATAATTTGTTGAAATGTTTGTGCACTTTGTGAATTCACTTTGTGAATTCTCTCTAAAATATTGTGAATTCTTTAAGAGAATTCACATTTGTGAATCATTTGTACGCTATTTATAAGAGTTGTTTACCCATCGGTTTCAACACTTTTTAGTTTTACCAAAATTGGTAACAATTAATATTTAAATAAAAAATAGAAAAAAATATCCTTGATTTTCCAGCGAACCACAATACCATCCAATAATTCCATGAAAATTTTAATATTTGTCTCTTGAGAAAGTTTATACTGTGTTCACTGAACACATTCAGTAAGTGCCCCTCCCATAAATACGCGCGAAATTTCAATGGATTTTTGCTATTGGTAAGACTCGTGTGTTACGTACTTGTATTTGCCAAAAAAGTCAAAAAAGTAAATTTCAAGTTTGTGCTTACATTCATAGTTGTGAATTCTCGCTCGTGTTTTTAATGATCGTGTGAAACTGGTTGAAGAATGTGTTCGGCGCACGCAGTTTAGCGAACCGTTTTCCTGTCCGATTAACAGGATATTAATCGTTAATTTGTAAGATTAAAGCGTAATGACGTAGTGATAATAGTTAACAAGTTAAAGGAGAAGTTATTTGATGTTGTGATGATAGGACGTGAGTTATAATCAAAGTTTGATTCAAATCAGAGGCATTGAAAGATCAATGGAGTGTGCATAACACCGTTTTATGAGTATCGGGATACATTAAGTAGGGTAGTCGTAGTCCTGACTTGGCGTATGCTGTATATATAGCAAATAAGCATTGAAGATCAAAGATGTGGAAAGATTTTGTTTATTAAAGTTTTTGCTTGATGAAGTGCTTTTATCTTCAATGCAAAATGAACAGATCCAAAATGTATTAAGAAAAACTGAAAATAGGGGGAAAATTCATTGTTGTTATGTTCAATTGTTGAAAATTGATTAATTAATTATTAAGTATTGTCACATAGCGGATGAGGCGACATCCGTACGGTTGGACGGTTACGCTGCAAGAGACTTTCGAAGCTGACAGCTGTAAAACCGATCGCGACCAAGAGAACGCGAACGGTCACGAAGAAGAACGCCCGCTTGGTTGCCTATAGTGTGCAGCCAGCTCTGTCTCAGTGTATTTGTAATAATCCATTTCAACTTGATTTATATAATGATTTTTCCGCTAAGAAGTTCCAAGAACCGGTTAATAAACTTTTTTCGTAAAATAATCACAACAGCTGATTTTCTAAATATAAAAATATTCCAACACACACATGTCACACTTCACATGATTAAAAGAAGTTCGTTATTTATGGCGTTGTCTTGTTACTGGAAACGTGTTTCTTTTCATTTTCTGTTTACACTTGTTAACACTATAACTTTCACTGGAAAATAAATAAAACAATGTCTTGTAATGTGATTGGGTGTCAGAGGTATAAGTTAAACGCAGGAATTTCTATTTTTATCTTTCGCCTGTTATTATTTCACATAAAAAAATTTCTCAAACACGAAAAACGAAGAACCACCATTTACATAAACATATAGGTATAAAAAGAGACGCAATAAAATTCGCTCACTTTATTTCTCTGTCTATTGCTTTTTCTTTTTTCGCTTTAGGTTTTTCGCTTTTCATTTTTCGTTTTATTTTAAGTGCCATGAATAACTACAGTCTCGCACCGCCGAAAGAACCAAAAGAAAGCGAGACACTTTAATTTCGCATGTTATTTCAAGCGAATTGGCACAGAAACAGAAATCGTTATTATTCTGTGTACTGTATTCTACAAAAGTGAGTATAAGGGAGTATATTGCTTCGGTTGATCAAAGCGAAAATTTGTTATCAATGTAAAGGGAAATCGATAAAGTCTTAGTGATATTTCCAATACTTGGCAAAAATCGATTGTAAAATCCCTAAAAGTTTTACAAGGTGTAGCTCAGCTTTAAATATAGCCTACAGCCCTATAACCAAACGTGTTGTGGTTGCGGAATGTCGATTAAGCGTTAAGGGAGCTTCGTATAGAGGGTTGATGGAGTGGAGGTTTTATAGTTTGCAGACGAAGATAATGCAATACATACAAATCAGTTTGTTTTTCAAGTCAAAATAGTACTTAAAATAAAGTATAAATAAAATAAAATTAAAATCATAGGCTAGACTCACACGTTCAAATCGCTTCATAATTAATTAAAAGATTTATGCATCTAAATTGCTTAATTGAAATTATAATGTAATTTTGAACATTTTTGCTTCAAATTGCTTTCGTCAAAGTTTCGTTCATCACATAATTATTTCATCGTTGTAATCAAGTTTTCCATTTGAAAAACCTGCTTTTTAATTGCCAAATGAAAATAAAAAGTGTAATGAAGCTGAGTATTTAAAATTGAAGGACGAGTATAGTAAGTAGTGTCTATGTCACGTTTCTCCTGTCAAATTGAAAACCATGTCAGTTACGTCAGCGTTGGTAGTCATCAGACAGCTATTTTTTATTTTGTTAGCTTTTATTCAATTTCCTTCATCTCGTCTCCTCTTGTACTTTGCCAACAACTTGCTACAATATGCGCACAACATACCTACCAACTTATTTTCAATATTTCTACATTTTGCATCCTCAATACACGCTTTTGTGTACTGTGGATGTCGCATTTCCATTTTGTATTCCATTAATAATTTAATTAGTTTTTATTGTCCCTTATTTTTTCGACGTTAATCATCTAACGCTGACGATCGATGAATAATTCATACTTCGAAACTCGTTCAGTATAATAATGAGTATTAAAAATACCTAACATGAAAATGATAATAAAGAAATTCCACTAATAATTTCGCGATTTCCCAGTTGCCAAAGTAATTTTGAATGAAAACTTTCACAATAAGATGAAAAACTTTAACGGTATCTTAGAAAATTAAGTTATAAAAATAAAAATATTAATGGAAAAGTAATAAAATAAAATTTAATGAATATATGAAAACAAATTTCACGCATTCCCCTTATCAGCCTTGTCCGCCTTATCCACCAAGTGAAATTCATTGAAATCTCAAGTTTATTCAAAAACAACTTTAAATTTTGTTATGTGTGTTCTGAACCAGCTAATGTACTTTTACAATTGTTTCAATCCTCAATTAGACAAAATTTAGTTACAACTTTGGATGTTACGAAATGGTTTAACGCAATTCCCTGGCACGTACAGTTGTTGTACTTATTTCTACAATTAGCAGTTAATTTCGCTACAAAAGTGACAGAAAGTCACACAATTTCCTCTTGCTTTCATACCTGATGCCTATAATGTTTCCCACACAGTTACACACTCACACACGTTCTTAAGGATGAGTGTTACATTATCTCTTCGTATCAGAATCCAAACCTTGGTCAACTAATCAACAAGATATTAAATTATTGAAATCCCCAGAGTGTCGTCACTCTCTTACTTTGAGTGGAAAAAATACTTTAATTATTCGTGTGCATAATCGCTATTGTTTCTGTCGAGACAGTTTTGAATTAAATTTCTTTTTGAATAATACGAAAATCTCATTCTGACGATAAGAAAGTAAACCGTAACGAAAAATAAAAAATTCCTTGAAATATTCATGTATTTTTTATTGAAACTTTCAAGTTTTTATATCGTTTGGCAAAACATGCTTTCGATTTTCAAATTTAAATTTCTAATATTTTCCTGATAAACAAAACCAAAGTGTGAGACGAATGAGAAGGTGGAAAATCCGAAGTGTCGAATAAACCAAACAAAATACCACCACTCTTCACAAATCTAAGTAATCTAATGATTTGATCGAGAAAAAGTTCATTAAGCATTTTTGTGAATTGAACGAGAAAATACCAAAAGAAAAACCAACGAGTTCAACATTTATTTTATTCCATGGTTTGTTTTGACGATTTAATCGTGTCGTGCCTTAAATTAATTAAGCCCAATGCCAACATGAGAGAAAATAACATAAACGAGGAAAATCAAGCTTTTCATTATTATGCAAGCCAATAAAATAAATAAAAAATGTATGATTTAATTTTCGAGCAGTTTGAATTTAATTTTCGGGCAGTTTGAAAGTTTTGAAACTGATTTAATAGTTTGAAAATGATAATTAAGTAAATTGCTGATTGAAAACACAAAAAGAATATGATTTGTTACCGATGACTCTATATAAGTTCAATTAAGTAACTGCAAACTTTGGTAAGTTTTGCCATGATTTCATTCATATACATTTCAGTCTTCAAGTTGAAACTTTACTTCCTTTCCTTTTAGTTTCACTTAAAGTTAAACTTAGCGTCGAACGTAAAATCTTCATAAAAGTAAACAAACAGATTTCATCCAAAAACCACTCGGAAAACTAAGTTTTCACTACTATATTTGACTATATCATAGTCACCTCAACAACCACACACACACACACACACACACACACACACACACACACACACACACATTTGATCTCTATTCTTCAACGACTATTTTGTTCCTACTTATAACTTTAGAGCTGCTCAAAAAGTTCCGAAGCTTTTCCTCACCCCGATTTCGTCGAGCAAATTTCCGTTATATTCGCGACATTCTAGCGATTTCCAAAGAAAATCTATGAAACCGTTAGTGAAAACTGCAAGTTCTAGTCTCACCGATTCTTGAAATGACTTCCTGCTGAGAAAACTTTCTAGTTTCGAATTTCACTCTAATAATATTAGGCAACGCTGAAGTAATTTGGACGAGTCTGGATATCGATGATTTTTTTGGTTATTTTCCTGTTGATTCCTGATTATTCTCCAGGATTTGCCTGGGTATTAACCGCTTAATGGAAAATATTTGCAATTCTTGCAGGTTTTTCCATGTTAAAGAGCAGATTGCAACGCCAACGAATTAGAAAAATTAAAATATAGGGTACGAAAACTGCTGACGTGCAGTTGACAATTCGCATTGGATTTTCAATGAATTTAACGAAATTTCGTTTAATTTATTATATTAAAATGAGTTTCTAATAGATTGCTATTCAACTCACCTATGCTGTTGGCTTGCAGACCCTTTTGACAACTTTAATGAAAAACAGAAATCTCGACAAATGAATATAGGAAAATGCAAAACATTGTTAGATCCAAAATAAAAAAGCAAATTTAAGTTGTTCGCACTTCGTTCTTGATTTATTCGTGTTTCAGGAGTTCTTGTTAGCAAATCATGCTATGTAAATAATTTCGTTTACATAAGGACTTGATATGTTTCAAATGTAACATTTGCGCAAAGCCTGTAAAATCGGCAAAACTGATGTATTTGCGATTTGATCTCGTGCTTTACTTGAATCATGCTCTTACATACAAATCCTGACAAGTACTATGTGGAGAATAGAAAATTTGTCAAAGCACGATTGTAATAAGACAATGATCGTGTTTTAAAGCGCCACGTAGAATTGATTACCAAGAGCGGCGAAGCGACAATTCTTATTTATGTGCAGAATTAACAAGCCGAAAGCGGCAAAGTATGTCGGTACTCGTCGCTTTGAGGCTCGTTCCTTGCAAATCTGCATGCTTTTGTTCGCCGCATCGCGGCACATAAATTCAAACCACCTCTCTCCACATCACACCTTTTTGAGGCTTTAAGCTTCGCTGGCAGATTAATAGGACTTTGAAAATTTTGACGAACATCTGCTTGATTTTTTCTGTAATATTTTAACATAATTTTTTTTATAATTTACGTTTTATGAAATGCACAATAACGCAGGCCGAATTTTATTAGCTGAAATATATTTCATCCTAACTGTAGCATTCAAAATTCTAAATAAACGTAATAGTACTTGTATTTCTTCTCTTCATAAATATGCAATTTCACGTAACACATTTCACACTAGTTCAACTTTAAACGCACTCAAATATACCCCCCACCCCACCCCCCACTTGAGTGGCTCGACGGAATGTATAAAATATAAAAAAAAAGAACGACTACTGGAACCCTAACATCGAAGCGATGAAATAAGATAAAAACAAGCGTTTCCATTCCATGTTTTATTTCTTTCTTTTTTTTTCAAAAAAAAAGCAAAGTAAAAAAGTTCTCAACAACATGATGAAAATATTTAATTTAAAATATCCCCTACCCCAAAAAGGGACTTACAAAAATAAATGAATTTGAAAAATATTCTCCTACATTGATCTAAATTTTGTACTTACTTATATTTTATGAAAAAGTGTTGAGTGTAAGTTGCAAATTGTTGACTGGATCCCATTTCAAAAAGCTAAAAGCACCTTTTGAGGTTGTCAGGCTGCAGGATAACATATTCCTCCAAGTCTTTGATCCTTTAGCAGTGAACGGTGGTAAGAGAAGTAGTTTTGATGCATTTTTTAGCATATTATCGTTGCATCACACACATTTGCTTCACCTTTCAAGGCTCAAGAACACGGAAATACTCGTACAGGGTGAAAAATACATCTATCCTAAAAATTAGTTAGGTGAATGTGTTTCTTTTATATTTGAATGATCCTGTAATTTACATGAATCTTGTTTGCAAGAAAACTCAATTTAACTAGATGGGAAACGATGAAGATGACGATGACGATGAATTTTCGTCTAGAGTGATTGACATAAATGAAAATTGCATTTTACCTCCAAGGATGACTTATTTCCGACTTATAGGATAATAAGCTGCAGCTATGTGGTGATCAAAATTATAAGACATTTAGTAATTCATGGGCACACTTGATCTTTTCAGACTAGAACATCTCAATTTTTGATCACTAAAGATTGTTAAGAATCCATAAAAAGTTTTTCAGTTGTATTTATCATGAAAACTGTACTAAAAATTGACTAGGAACTAACAGATGTAAAAATATTCAATAATAAATAAAATATTTTAAAATTGTGTTAAATGTCAAACTTTTATTGACAGCATAAAGCGTTTAAACCTATATAGTCATTAACTTTGCAATTTGCAAATGTGCTATTTGCTAAGAAAAGTAATAAATTAAAAAGTGAACCTTCCTACCTTTTGTTTGTTCTTCTATTACAAAATACGTACGATTAAAGTAAAGAATTGTAAAAATTTAAGAACTAAACTGGAGAAAATATATAAAATAAAAGAATAAAGCAGAGTTGAAGTTGAAATAAAAGAAACAATGTGCACATTGACTGGAAACTCAAGAGAAAACCCGTCATCTTGTCATAAAGAATTTTCCAGTTATAAAACTTTCTTTAAGTTGTCGTTTTCGCTGTCGCTGCGTGACCGCACGCTTTACCCAAGAGCTTTCCTTCCTATACATATTCCTTACGATTTTCCCAGGTAACTTTGTTGCCAGTATTTTCAGAAAGGAATTACAGAACGATATTCATTATAATTTTATTTAAAAGGATATTTATCTATTTTGCGTGCATAATATAGGTACCAATTAGAATACCTAATGTAGTTGATTAAAGTATGAAATTAAAGCTTTCCATGGTGCGGTTCTTTAATGTTCGCTTTATACAACTAGTTGTATAAAGTAAAATTGACGCATGCGCATTGTGCATCGAATTCTACTAGAAAAGTGTAATCGTCGATCGTCGTTTGAAAAATTTCATATTCTTTTAAATATGCATTTCTTAATTTTTCTGGTAGTATTTTATTTATACTGTTTGCCGCCGCTTCATGAATATCGGGGGGACTGGGGAGTGCAACTTAAATCATTCTCCATTATAAATGTTATTCGATTCAGTGATTTCTCATTAATCGTTATTTTTAACAATGCTACTGTCACGTTCAAACGTCGACCATTTTGAGCAACGCAATATGGGTTGCCTACCATACACTTTCGAAATGTATTTTTTATTTGCTTTATCCATTTTTATTTTATTTACAGTTAAAGTTAGCGCAAAATAGATACAATAGTATAAGAAATTCATTCTTTAAGACGCATTATAAAACTTGTCCATTGGAAAACTAGCCCACGGCTCGTTTTCCAAACTTGGACTCGGTTTTATAATATACCGTCTTAAAGCACTTTTTACTTAACATAATATTAAAAGTTCTCTACAATTATTCTAGTATTGGAAGACAGTTGTCGAAGAAGTAAATTTAACAAGAATTAGTCAGAGGATAATTTTCATTTTTATATTTTTTTTATGACGCGTTTTCTACTTTATAATTAATTGTTTAAAATAATCTATACTTAATTAGAAAAACTTGGTTTGCTTTATTCGCCTCTTCAAGCCCGTACATTTAGTAGTATGAGCAGAGACGCAGCGATTGTCCTTTATCTTCATCTCTGGTTAGGAAACTCCTTAAAGATAATATTTTTAACAACCTGCATGTTGGTGATTAACTGTTGTTTTTGCTGACAAAACTTTTGATGCATTTCTCTTTTCACATCAATGGGAATAATGGATAGAAATGTTTGCTGCATGATGCCTGTATCAAAACTTGCAGGCAATAAGAATAAGCAACTTTTAATGGTTCTCACTTTAGTACGTTACAGTGTAAGTGTCAAGGAGTAAAACTTTATCCTTTATCTAAAGAATACCCGTTTAGCAGCGCGTTTCACCGACTTTTATTGTCGTCGTTTTTAGTTTATTGCGGATTTGCTTAATGACCTTGAGATAAAACTTTTGTTTTGTTTCTTTCTGTTATATCTTTCTATACGCATAGAAAAAAACAACAACAAGTAGTAACATAGATGAGAGGATAAACGCGTCTGAATAGGACATCCTTTTTTTTATAATACTTGGAAATATTGGTTCAAAGATGGGATTAATGCATTTTTTGATGGATACTGTTATCATGATAGACGACGAGGTGAGGGTGTTTTATGGAGTAGTTAATCTTCGTGAAAAAGCACTTTCAAAATGAACCAATAGTTATAGGGTGGTGGCGAAAAGGAGAATAGAACTGTGCGTCTGGAAAATAATGTTTTTGTCAACATATGTGTACGATGTCCAACCATTTTTTTTTGTAAATACATTTTTGCATGAGAATTGCTAAAACTCATTTTGTTACGAAATAACTTACGTCACGAACATCGCCGCTTGGTGACTCTTGCCATGACTTACTCCCAGCGTAGCGGCTCACGTTTTCGGGACTTTCCTCTAATAATATTTGATCAATAAAATAAACAAACACAATTAGTTCATATTATTTTATCTATTTTGCGTTCATAATATACCAATTAGAATACACAATGTAGTTAATTAAAGCATTCCATGTTGCGCTTCTTTAATGTTCCCTTAAGACAACTAGTTGCATAAAGTAAAATGGACGCATGCGTATTGCGCATCGAATTCTACTAGAAAACTATAATCGTAGATCGTCGTTTGAAAAATTTCATATTCTTTTAAATATGCCTTTCTTGATTATTCTGGTCTGGTAGTATTTTATTTATACTGTTTGCTGCCGCTTCACGAATATCGGGGAAACTGGGGAGTGCAACTTAAATCATTCTCCATTACAAATGTTATTCAATTCACTGATTTCTCGTTAATCGTTATTTTTAAACACTGCTATAATGTCACGTTGAAACGTCGACCATTTTGAGCAACGCAATTTGGGTTGCCTACCATACACTTTAGAAATGTATTTTTTATTTGCTTTGTCCATTTTTATTTTATTTACACTTAAAATTAGCGCAAAATAGATAAAATATTATAAGAAATTCATGCTTTAAGACAACTCTTCCAATGGAACTTGCACTCGGTGTATTATAGCGTCTTAAAGCACTTATTACTTAATATACTCTTATATAACCGTAAAATAATCATGTTCTAATTTAATTTCCAAATATTGTTCTGAACTAATTACAATGAAATTTTCTTACAATTGTTTGAATGGATATTTTTTTATATATATATAATGAAGTTGTTTATGTACTGGAGGAGAAAATCAAGGTACTTCTTGTAGTTACGTGAAGGCAGTACTTGTATACTCAATTAAACCAAACGAAGAGGTAATAATGAGAACCGCAATTATGCACGATTGCTTGGTTTTTGCTTAATTAAAACACCTAAATCTTGCCTCAAAACTTAAAGAGCACGAAATTACAATTAAACATTTTCCATTTCCTTTGCGGCATCTGACGATTCTCAGGCAACCGTATAGTGTTCGCTTAGTTTTCACACTAAGTTTTCAGGTTCCCTTGTTAATTTTTCACTAATGTAAATAGTAGCAGTCGTAATATAGGAGTTAAAGCAGTATTAAGCGTATAAAGCGTTATAGTTGTTCGCAAACCGGTGCTTTGCAATTTCATAAATAAAGGACGAAGTTAAAGCGAAATTAAGATAACGTCCTTATTGTATTGCATCCTGTTGTATGTTATAAGTAACGGGATTGGGGGGATTGCAAGACGCCGCAACGGTAATCGCGTTTATTGCTTCTTCAGCAACATCATAACAATTTAATGCATTCATGATTTCAATTCAATACAATCGCCAGAGTAATGCAATTAGAAATGAGAATTTTATATTTTATAGCTTTGCGGCTCGTGTCTTGAATATAACAATTGTACAGAGGGTCGTACTTGCATATTTTAACAATTTCAATGCAATTTTTTAGAAAGTTTTAGAAATATTTTTCATCAAAGATGAAAAGAAACTCGTAACTTTGCGGCTCGAATTTCTATTATATGATGAAATTCGTAGCTGAAATTTTGCGGGGTGTAAATTGCATATACTTCGCTATAAATTTTAAAAATATTTTCTTCAGAGATAAGAACAATACTCGCCGCTTTGAGGATTGTGTTTTGAGAATTTTTTATACAGAACATTCATTTATCGAGTGGCCATGGAGATTTACTTGTTAAAAACTTTAGGTGGTGTTAATGGGTCTCCTGCGCAATAGTTTGCAAAGAAAACATTCTGATAATTTTTAATACCGATTGCTCAAGAAAAAAAATTATAAAAAGTGAAAAAAATTGAAATTATATCGTAGGCAACCACATTAGCATCAATATTTTATTGATCTGAGTAAATGATTCCGCTTATGTATGCAACCCATTTTGCCTACAATGTAATTTTCAATTTAAATTTTTTTTCTTTACCAATCGGATCATTGGCGATATTAGAAATTATCAGAATGGGTTAAAAATTGTCCAAATTAAGAGTGTGATTTTTTCTTTGCAAACTATTGCGAAGGAGACCCATTAACACGACCTAAAATTTTTAACATGTAAATCTCCATGGCCACTCGATAAATGAATATTCTGTATACTGCAATTCGTCGCTGTAATATTGCGGGGTTGAAATTGAATGTTTGGATAAACACCTCAAGTACCATTCTGGTAACAGAACTGATTGTGTTGATTAAAATACTAAACGAAAATAATTTATGTTCCAAAGGATATAAAATGTGAAGTGAATACGTGCTCGGTTAAAAAATATACATATAAGTTGGAAGTTATTTGTTTAATACATAAATCGTAAGATCGAAAAGACATAAAACAGAAAGGCATCAAAGATTGAAGCACATAAAGTCATAAAGCATATGCTCATTTCGTTTCCTTCTTTCCTTGACACCACTACAAGATATTCCTTTAAGAGTGTTTTCCCTCAAACTCAAATAAGTAAGAATCTCAAGATAACGTTGAATATTATATACTTATAGTACTATATTCGATACAACAAGGGATGAATATAAGAAACGCGTTTATATCCCATTTCGCTTTACCGAAACATTTCCGGTCATTGCACGTCTAACAAATAAATTTAACCATTGCACGCATAAACATACATCGCAATATTAGATTTCATGCTTTTTTCTTCTAGGATCTTTTACCATTTACGATCCCCTATATGGGATCGTTACAGACCACTAAGTCACACAGCTAATGTACTTATCTTTTCTTATCATTCCTTTCCTATATGGAGCACGAACACACAGAACAGAGGCGGATTTAGACATGGTCTTTATAGGGCCCTTCACTCGTAGCCACCGTGAACTTATACAGACTTTGATTAATTCAATGCCCCCCCCCCAACAGTT
>JARJEB010007495.1:0-22811 GCA_030264535.1 Liometoxenus newtonarum
AAAAATCGTAATAAACGTGCAAAAAACATTTTATTTTCGTATTTGGTATAGTCAACCCCTCATAATTCTTGAAAGAATTAAGATATCGGGTTTTGGGGATGTGTTTCTTTTTTCATTACCTTTAAAATAAGGTGAAACTCGAGGGGTTGCTATTTAAAAATGTTGGGGTGGTCATCCCCTAAGGAAACTCCACGTTGCATGGAAGTTCTAAACTATCTAAGAATGTAGTTTTTATGACCCTTTAGTGATCCCCAAATTATCATTTTTTTTTCTTCACTCGTTCAAAAGTCCGTCCCGGGACTTTTGGGAAACCCTGTATATAGCAAATATCTCCTCGTACAACGTAGGTACGTTAACCAAGATAGGAATCTACAGCAGGCGCGGGTCTGAAGCATTTCGGAGATCGCAGGCCAAACTGGATAATGGCCTACGTCCGTACTTGCAGGCGGCTACTGTGCAAGAGGGCGGAAACGAAACCAAGGCTCCCGTGATGTCTCCCAGAGCTGCTGACAGTTGTCAAGCCGATCGCCAGCGAGATGACGCGAACGGCCACGAAAGAACTTGCCCGCCTGGTCGCCTATAATGCGCAGCCAGTTCTGTCACAAGTGAGAAAAAATATTTGGGGACGATTCAAATCACATAATATAAAATTTAAGTTTCTTGTAATAGGTTTTTTCACATCGGTGTTAAAACAAACACAGATAATGCTCACATAATTGGGATCTTCGTCAATCAATATGGACAATTGCGCAAAATCTATTGTTTAATTTAATGCAAAATTGTGTTTACAATAATCACTATTCATCATTGGATAGATTGTAATTCACCAGCAAAACAAATTCTCTTATCCTATCTTACAATCTTCTCATTGTTTTCTTTATTCTAAATTTTTGTTCAATATTCAGCTTAAGACAAGTCAGTGAAATAAAATTCAATGCACTTGTTTAGTAATTGAACTTTTTAGTTATGCTGGATGGTTTGAGATTGTTCTTTTTTTCCAGTTTTTATTGTTCGTTTTGAAAACGAACATAATTTACAATTTGTCAGTTGAAATATTTTTTAATATATTTTCCTAAATTAAAAATACAGAGTAATCCAAAATAAATGACACCAGTTCTTACTGCCACTGGATGTCATCCATTTGGATCACTCGGTATAAGAATTATATATTTACAAATAATAGGAACGAAAACAAGAAATTAGTTTTTTTTGAACGCATTTTACTGAATTTGATGTTTAAATTCAATCCAAAGAAAAAGGTGAAAACGGAAAATTGAATGTTACGTTAATTTTACCTCGAAAACTAAAATAGATACGATAATATTTTACAGCCACAATTTCTTCATAATTTAATGTTTCCTTTAGTAAATTTTCGAAAATTGTTACTAGGCGAAGAAAAAATACAAAAATACCGGTTTGTAACTTTTTGCACCTAACTTAAAACTGTTTGTTCAAATTTATTGTATAAACCATTAAATTGTGAATAATATTGTATATTTCAGAACAATCAAACCGAACTAAAAATAAAAAAATTAAACTATAAAAATTCAAATCTTACAGCCTCTCACAAAATACAAAAGCTAAATAATTATGAAACATGAAACTAAAAAAGTTACAAAAAAAAACAATAAGTAATAAGATAAGGAGGACAGAAACAAAATAAATAAAATATACACTAAACAGTTAAAAATTAAACAAATTGAATTGAAAATATGTCGTACGAAACAAATGAATATGATTTTCTTTAAAATTATAAATCTTTCGAACGAAACTCTTTTTAAAATCGTTTAAAACGTGAAAACAAAGGTTGCTTTTATATTTATAGTAATAATTAAATGTAAAAAAAGAAAAGAAATAAATAATTGTTACACTTACAAATTATTATTAATATTACATATGAATGTGTAATTTTTCATTTCATTTTGTTATTTATTTTCTCTTTCGTGTTCTTGGACTTTTCTTATTCTTATTACTGTGTTCATTCCATCCTTCTTCCAAAGGTAATAAGAAAAATTAATGTCAAATCAAGGGGTGTTAAACTATATTAGTAACAATTTTCAAAATTTAAAACATTTTAAGTTTAACTTTAAATAATTGTGCTTTTCTAGTTTTCATCTTCTGATAGATAATTTCAACAGAAAACCGGCCTCTTGTAAGTACAAAATTTTCGACACTTTTGAAACAGAAATACATTTAATTCTATTGGTATTTTCATTTTCGTGACGTTCTTCTCAACCACTCTAAAAAAAAACCAAGGAGGAGACCATAACATGACTTGTCAACAAATGTGCGCTATTATTATCATTGAACTAATAATGTAAACATCGATTGTATTCCAAGATTAAAAAAGTACTCACAAAATTGATGATTATTTTTTCATTTGTGTTTGTTTTAGTTTGTTTTACATTTTAATAATTTTTATCCATCAGCTAGTACATAATAATCATAATATCAATTCATCCATCAAAACTGTCTTCAGATTTTTCTATAGTTCTCTTCTTTTTTAATAATTCACACATATCGTCTTTTTATTTTATTATCTAGTTTGTGTTACGTTATCGATTCATAAATGAAAGAACCCAGAGTATGCACAGTCTTTTCAATATAATCAATTGTTATTCGTTATTAGTTTAAAATACGTAATTGTTGTATGCATTTTATGATTTTAATTTTTATGTATTGATTTTTGTTGCATTCATTTCATGTCTATTCTTAGAATTTATATCATTCTTACTTTAATTGTAATTCTATCAATTGTTGTTGCTGAGGCACGGTTCACGGAACCTTCTTGTTTTTTTTTTAATTAAAGTATAATTACAGTCTCTTTCTGTTTCTCATCAGCAGAATAGTAATTTTATGTCCGCCAAGTGATTTATTAAGAAAATAAAATGACGGCTCGCATATAAATCGTAGTTTTAAGCAATAATAATTCAATTAAATACAATAAAACAACCCAAACGTGAAAATAACAAATTGTAAATTAGAAGTACCCAAGAAAACCTGTGGTTTTGTTGGGAATTTCATAAGTTTACAACCAGAACTTTAAATGATTATGTATTAATAATGTAGGTAGGTATTTCGTTAAAGAACAAATTCCATTAGATTTCATGTCGTTGAATATTTGTTTAAAGTTCCTTCAAGTTATGCAATTAGAGACAATTGACAGAGTTGTCAAATTTCATTGCATAGAAACTTGAAAAGTTTAAATGAATGTTCAGAACAATTAAATTTTTCTTTTTTCTTTCTTCAATATGAGGCCAGTGTCTATCACCCCCCTCGAACTTAATTATGATGTATATCCAAAGAAAAATACTACATAATATTAATAATACAAGAGCAATGTAAATTTAGCAGTAACCAGATGATATTAAGTCGCACATTAAAAAAAAAACATGCAAATAATAATAAATAACTCAAAATTTATTCTTCTTCTAGTTAATTTTGCTACTTCAAGCCAAAATATTACGTGTAATTGTTAATCATATAAGTTTAATCAAGATTATGCAATTTAACCTTTAAATTCGATTTGACAGCAATAGAGTTGGTCAAGACGCTGTCAAGGTGGTAAAGGCCCTTTATCCCAACTCTATTGGTCACCTGAAAGTGCCTGAAATTACAAATTTGACCCCCTGCAGCAAATTGCAGGTTAAATTGCACAAATTATTAAATAAATAAAAATAACCGCAGTTCTATAGCATGTATGACAATGAAATCCTAATAAAGTGAAAACTGAAAATTCAATTTCAATTGGCACTGGCAATAATGAGATGTTTAGCTATTTTCATGATACAAGGTGACTGATAGACCTGTCCGCAAAAGTTGATGTAGCTCAATTTCTTCAAATGAAGGTTTGAACAATATCTTGTACCTCGTATTCGTGTAATTTTTTTTAAAATTTTTTTGTCTTCATAGTTAATAGTTGTTACGTGGCGTTTGTTTGTGACGGTGGTGTTATCGTTTTATCTGCGCATCTATACGAATTCAACTTTGTACAGAACATGCACACAATATGTAAATCAAAAAGAAATCAAAATGGATAACCTAAGCTGGTGTACCGTTGACCAACTCTTCGGTTGGTTTCGACTCGTTGCGACGAGATGCACCGCGATCACGATTCCCCCGCGATTTCACAGTTTGATGCGCCTTGTTGTGTCCATCTCCATTGTTTGACATATGATGATGATGATCACCCGTTCCTCCTTGATGATTATGAACTATAAACAATGAAAATTGATTAATTTTATTGCAAGTTATAGCTAGTTATATATCTCAGAAGCACTGATGACAAGCCGGTTTGCGGCTTTGCACATATTTTGCACCCGCTTCCTCAGATTCCCGCCACAACCTAAAAATTATTTGAATCTGACGAATATTATTGGCGAATAACACGCCATGCAACGATTCCACTGAATGCACCCAATTGGTGCATTGATCATTGCATCCAGTACAAATGCTATCACTGCTCTAAAGTAAACAAGTTTTTTTTGGCACAGTTTAGCTCAGTTAATTAAAGTTTGAACATGAAAAAACTGAATTAGCGGGAAAAAAGATTTTGTAGTAAGCAACTATGTGTTGTACTGACTGGACTGAAAAGTACTTTATCAGTGAGTGTGGTGTGTTCGATTTATGTCGAACGCCACTGGCTCATGTTCATATTAATTTAACCAAATTTGATTATTAGGCCGTGTTCCGTTAGCTCTCGTAAGTGCTCAAGCATTTACTCCCTGTGCCGTTAGCTCGCTTAAGCATGGTTCATGATTGACAAAACACAGCCATAGAACATAACCTGCAAAGTAGAAACATAGAAAATGCTATACTAGGATTCACAATGACACGTAAAATAACATAACGGTGGTATAGCCTCGGGTATAGCATTTTGCACGTTTCTACTTCGCAGGTTATGTTCTATGTCTATATCATGTCTATGTTATGTCAATCATGAACCAAGCATTAAGCGCTCAGAAGCTAAGTTTGACCTCAATGCAACGTCAATCATTTTGTGCTTACGGGGTCGATGTGAAGCAGCAAAAGCACCTTACGACATGATGTGCACTGGTGCCGCGAGGCAAAAAATGTTGTTAAACACACTTTCAAACAAATTAACTTTTCGCCTTCGTATTCGCCTAAAAAAAGAACTAATGCCAAGATTGGCCATTTACACTTAGGCTTGCTTACGACTGCTAACGGAACATACTTCTAAAAGCATTTATAAGCGTCCACACAACTAACGGAACACTCTGAAAATCGAAAGTTAATTGCTGGCACTAACGCTTAAGTGAGGTGAGTAGTTAAAGTTTCAAATGTAAATGAGTGACTGAGTGTGAGAAGGACTCCCTAGCAACATCTAAATTTTGTTCTTTTGCTTTGCTCATGTTCTTTGTTGGGGATTGTTTATTAGCAACTATTTTCCAAACTATTATCCGAACGAAGAAATGATTCAGACACAACTTGTAGGGAATTAAATAATATACCTTAGGAAACTACATAGATACTTATTTGTTAATTCATGATTTGATCCCTAAGTAAAGTGCATTTCTTTGACTGTCGATATAATGGTTTTTTCTCCCGGTCTATGTTTAATAGTTATCTGTCTGTTTCAAAGACATTTGGCCGATATTTAGAGCACACAATCATCACTAAAAAAACAATTTTTTAGATGAGGAAATCGGTCCATACATTTTGACAATAGTGCATTATATCATTTCATAGTCTATTTTTTGAAGATCCATTTTACTCCAGCACTTTTTGATTTATGTAGGTGGACTCTGAGGTGGGCACAAAATTTTACCATTTAGTAGACTAGAAACTTTCAGCGCACGGGCAGGACATTAATTAAAGTTTCAAATATAAATATAGCAAAAAATTTCGTTAGTCCAACACCGGAATGGCATGCCCGTTTGCACCGGGTGCAATCTTGTGATTTCAGCCGTAATCTAAAAATTTAAAATTATTTGAATCTTATGAATATTAAGGGCCTCATACACGTTCCGGAAATCCTCTGAGGAAACACTGTTCAGTTCTGGCCTTCGGGAATGCGTGGCGGTCGAACTGCACTGAAATGACCTAACGCAACGCCACACACGCTCCGGTCGGCCTGTTCAGTCCGGAACTGATGGACTGTTCAGTTTTTAGAATAGTTTTTCAATTCTCATCCGGCCGCCTGAACAGTCCACAAATCCTTACAGTTTTATTACCACACACGCTCCGGAAATCCGGAAGGCCAGGACTGAACAGTTTTTCGTCAAAGAATTTCCGGACCCTGTATGGGGCCCATTATTGGCGAATAACACCCAATTGGTGCATTCATCATTGCACCCGGTACACTGCTTCCAATATGCCATTGTAAACTACTCAGAGTAGTTCAACCTGATCAAAGTAATTCCGAACTACTCAGAGTAGTATCGAACGCATAAAATGGGTGCAAACGATTGCACCGAATATACCAATTGGGTGCATTCAATAACTGTGTGCATATACGATTGCACCAGGTGCAAACGCCATCCCTGCGTCCAACATAAATCTAAACTTGAAACTTGACTAAATTTCGAAGCTAAATTGCTAATAGCTGATAGTTTGGTATTAATTTTAAGCAAATCAGGGAATAAATAAGAAATGATAAATTATGAACTTAAATTAAAATATTAAACTTACCTCTTGAAAATAAGCATGACTGACTAAAACTTAGTTAACAACCAAACAAAACCGAAAAACATGCAAGAGATGCAAATGCAAAGTGTTTTTTCTCTAATTTGCATGTAAATTACATACCATTTTGAATAACAAACTTTCCACCAATGTTCTTCGATTGCAGTTTGCGTCTTCGCCTACGCTGAGCCGTATTTCCCGACCAAGATACGTCGGCACTCGACACTGATTCTAAACAACCCCTTATGCTATATTTCATAATTCATGCTTGACTAAACTAATTACGAAAATAATAACGAATGGCTAGCAAAAAAACAAAATATACTTTGCTTATTAAAAGGAAGAAAATGATGTATGTTTGTGCATGTGTAAACATATTCGAATTGATTGACTCAATAGTAGTAGTTGTGTAAAACATTAACTCACCCCTATCAGCACCAGAATGATCCTGACTATCAAGGACAGTCTCTTCATCGTCAGTCGTCCTGCGTCGATCATCACGTCGATCGCGTCGGTTACGTCCACCACCTCTGGAAGACCCGTATTGTTGTCGTGGTGGCAAGTCACCGACTCGCTCTTCAACTGTATCTGGTGTCTGATGCCTTGAACCTGAAAAAATATTTTTGGAATAATAGAAAGATAAATACTTGTAATGCAATAAAAAAACAAATATTGACAACTGAGACAAACGTGAAGATTACAACCTGACATGCTGAAAGGGTAGCAAGTTTAATGGAAAAGTATAGAAAAAATAAAAATAACACGCTCTTCTGAATATAAAGATATGCAAATATCAATTAAAAAAAAACATGCACAAAACATTTTTTTAACTATTTTCATTTCGATGCTTTGCTTTTGGTCTTCAAATTTGATTACCAATTACAGCGTGAAGCCGTTTTTATTTATAATAATAAGTGAAATTAGTTAAGACGACTGCAATTGTGGACTTGTTTACCAAAAGGAAGCCCAAAAGACAGGTAAAATGACGAAGTGATCATCGAAGTTTACAGTTTTAGCACAAAAATATCAATCAAATTCAGAGTCCAATTTATATTTCAAAGCTGGTGTCAATCGAGCTTAGAATAATTCATGCTGTCATTACATATCTAATTTCAAGATAATGTTAGGAGAGATTAACAATTATTTTCTTGTCAAATCATAAAAACGCTCGCATGTTTCGATTATTTGTTGTAACAATTTGTAGGGATGGCAAACCGATTTGCACCGATGCAAATAAACACGTATTGCATCCGTTTACAGCGGTAGTACTGAGGTAGTACTACTCATATTTCCGCCATCACTTTAAAAATGATTGGCGAATAATACGACATCCAACGACTGAACCCAATTGATGCATTCAACATTGCACCAGGTGCATTGGTGCATAAACCCGGTGCAAAAGCTATCCCTAACAAAATGTAAGACATGAATTTACTTCTAAGTAATTACTCAATCCACAGCAATTATTACTCAGTAGTTACCGTAAACTAGTAATACTCCCAAGTCATTTTGATAAATATACAGGGCTTCCCAAAAGCCCCGGGACGGAGCTGTTTTGAAGGTGAAGAAAAAAAATTGAAAATTTATGGATCACTAGTCAAACCCCTGTCGAGTTTGACTTTATTTTAAAGGTAATGAAAAAAGAAACATTTCATAAACCAAAACCCGATATCTTAATTCTTTCAATTATGAGGGGTTGACTACCAAATGTCTTAATGTTTTTCAATTTTTTTTCTTCTCGTTCAAAACTTATAGCTCCGTCCCGGGACTTTTGGGAAGCCCTGTATATATTGTGATGCTAGAGTGAATATTCCTCAAATTCAATTCAAGAAGAACACAACAAAAGTGTAACGCAATAAAAATATTGTAAATGCTACAAAAATAAACCAATATTCTGTATGCACGGAACAATATGCTTCGTCTCAGGAAACTACGCAAATATATCGAAATCAAATTTGCTATTTATTTGAAAAACACTTTTTGAGACGAACTATATCGTAATTTGAAGTCATAATTAAATTCAAGTAAATGTACTGCAAATATTATCAATAATGAGAAAAGAAAGAAAGAAAAAACGCCTAAATCGTGGATAGTTCTGATATTTCCTTTTCAATATATCTAGTTTAGTAGTTTAAGTATCCTCATCGTAAATACAGTGTCGTAAGCCGGGTCAGTCAATTGGCAATTAACCTGGTTGGGCTATATGCAATCATTAATCGTGTATTTTGTATCATTCCGCGTTTGATTGTTTTGTGTAAAGAAAAAATATCAAAATTGCATAAAGCCGATAGGGCCGCGCCATTTTTATGTAAACAACAACAATAACAGTGCATCAAGTAGGAGTCGTTCTTTAAGAGCTAGCTTGCGCTAATACAATCAATCAATCGAAGATCACTTCTGTTCTCTGTCACCTCCGGCGGCCGTATCAATTGGCAGTCGTCCCCTATTGGGTCTCTCTCTACCACCGGTGGCTTTCATCGACCGACCGTTTGTGGTAGGTATGCGGCCTCGACCATTGCCGACGTTGTTATTCTTGCGTTTATCAACGTTATTAACATAATCGGTTAAATTAGTACCGGTGTTGTAGTGACGATCGTGACGTCCGGGACCACCACCGCCGCTACCGCCTCGTCCTCGTCCACCACGACCGCGCATCGGTCCTCGTCCTCGGTTACCGCCGTCCATATCAGAATTGTAGCCGCCTCGATCGCTTCTTCTCGACATTGACAGCGATTGCATTGAACCCATACTCGTGCCTTGAATGCTTCGCAATTGTTGGTCGATTTCAAGCTTTTCTTGTCGTAATTGCTCGACTTCCTATAAACAAATTTCATTTTCATAAGGTTAAACAATAAAAGTAACAATTGTCGTATACCTTTAAGTGCGCTAAGTGATATTCGAGAAGTACTTTTGCATTGGCTATGCTTTCAACCGTACCAACGAACACAAATGGTACCTGCCCTTCTTCTCTGGGAATCGTTGGTTGGGGTTCGTTATCGCCTTCAATTTTAACTCGAACCTATAATATGAACAATTTTTTAGGCGCTACTGCACATGACCACACAAATAATCAAAATATGCATAGTAGATTAGTAGCCATAATAAAATTGTATTAATACTTACAACACCACTTTTATCAACAATTTCTTGAATGATACGTCCATTCTTGCCAATCACTTTGCCGACGAGAGCCCTTGGCACTTGTAAAGATTCTTCACTGTATTCGAGCATCGCTCGCGCCTTCTTCACAGCTTCATCGCTATCACCGTAGATTTTAAACGTGCACGAATTCTCTTCGAGCTCAATATTCGTAATACCATCAACTTTCCGCGCTTGCTGAATATTAACGCCATGCGCACCGATAGCTAAACCCATAAGATCTTCGCGAACATTGAATTCATCGGAATATCTGCAAAAAGAACTTTCTCTAAAATCAAACTATTTAACATAGTAACAACAATTAAAAGCAACTAAATATAGAAATCATTCAAAATTCCTAGCGGAAGTAACAACTGGAAAACAACCTACAATGTGAACCATGCAAATAAAATAAATGAAGAGAATTCTACATAATCTCCTGGCTCGTCCTTAAAATAATTGTAATAAATTGAAAACAATAAAAAAAAACGTGCAATTTGTTAATTTAGGATTAATGTTTCTATTTTTAATAACAAGTTTTCAAATCATGCAATTAAAAATAAAAAGAAACTGGTGCGAATGTGATTTTTATTTTTCGTTTCGATTTTCAAAATTATTTAGTTTTTGCCACGAGCGTGAGCCAGGAACAGAGGACTAATAAGTTATAACCAACTATAATCTAATCGGCCCACACAAATATTTTTTTGTAGAAAAAAGGCAAACAAATTCAATTTTTTTAATGTATTTGACTATTTTCTACGTCTTTTTCAACCCAGTATAAGTTTCTAAATTGTTTCAGTAATGTAATGAAAAACGAGAAATCTATCTATAAAAAAATTCATAATTTGACACTATCATGCACATTTGATTTCAACAAAATATGCCAATTTCCCGTGATTTTCTAATCTTGCTCACCTTGAGCCCGCACGAGCTGCCTCGAAATTTGAGACACGCTGATACATGGGCTTAAATGACTTGCTGAAAGAAAAAAAAACACAACAATCGGTCAGATCAAACAACAATTCACGCACACATCTCGACAAGTTTCATATTCATACAGAATATTCCTAAATAATAACCGAAGGACCTAATTTTTTAACATTTTAATTAACAACTTTGAAAATTATACTCTGGTCCTGGCTAATCGCTAAGTAAGTAATGTTGAAACGCTTCAATTAAAAAAGGACATTTTTCAAAATCCATTTGATGTGTCACAAAGAATCAACGAATTTTGTAATTTAATTCAAAAGTTCTAATAATACTTTATGCGCTATTGTACATGCGCAGTAATTACCATTAAATTTTGAAGAATGCCATTATAACGAAGTGAAAAGCAAACTTTTGTTATAATTTAGCTCGTTTTGATTAGCTGGTTTTAGCAATTAGTATTAAGTATGGATGATGCTTGACAATAATTTTTAGGTAAACATTAACTAGTTTTTGCTTACCCTCCAGCCGATGATAATTTGGTGTTTTCCAACTGTCTAGCTGCCTCTTCAGTACGTTTTAGCAGCAAAACCTTCTGTTGCAGGCTACGAAAATGCATATCCTGCAGCAGAGATGAACGCTTCTTACTTGATTCACAATTCGAGATGACAATCAAGTTGTACGTTTCCGCATTGTAACGTATTACGCCAGCGCCGATTGCTTTTTGAAACTCTTTGTGAGCATTTTCTACTTTAGCACTAGAAATGAGGAAATCAAACAAATCGAAATGTTTTTCTAATTGATGTAACAAAAACTTGCAGAATGAAAGTGAATTGAGCACTTTACTTACTACTCTCGAACATCTTCAGGAACTTCAATCTCAAATTTATGAAACATACTCCTATCCAAGGGCGGATTAGTATTCTTATGTCGAATCCGTTCGCTACTAACAATTTCAGTGAACGAATTTTGCCAACCTATGTATTCCAGAACAAAAAATTCTCCTTTCATCATCTGAAAAGCAAATACAAATTATTCAATTGCATAATAATAAGAATGTGATATCAACAATAAGTCAAACCTTAATTTTACACTTCCACCATCCACAGGCATCTTGTGAGCTACCACCAGAACTAGAGTATACTTCAACCTCCTGATTCTCCAGAAACTCTGGATTTGGATCAGGTTTTGGTGGAAATTTAAGACGAGAATATGGAAATTTTGAATCTGGTTGCCACCTACACACAAACAAATTCACAAAATATGCAAATTTGTTATTAACTAAAAGGTAAACTTACCCGTCTTCAAATTGTACTAAAGCTTCATCTTCATATACATCTAATATGTACGCCTGAAACGAAATTTGTGATTAAAAACACATAAACGATAGTTTTTCAACCCAGGGAGTACAGTTATAGAAAAATGAATACAAGCTTAAGCATGCTTGCAGGTTGTCTAGAAAAATCGAAATAATTGAAACTTTGTAAACTTGCATCATTGAAATATTGTTTAATGCAATTTTCGGTGGATTTTGCACTCGGATTTGAAGTTTACAACTACATAACCTAAGGCCGAATTGACACAAACTCACGACAGACATGATGAGTGTACGCCCACATCGTAATTAAATAAAACACAATTGGAAACGAATTAATTAAACAATTTAGTTTCGGAACCAAAAGACACATGGATTTTATTTTAATTCACGCCCTGTCAAAATAGTGATGGCGTCAGGGAAAAGAACCGCGTTCACTCGGTTTCGGTGATTCAGAGAGATACACTCGCGTTTTCAGCCCAAAGTACAACAATTCCGGCACATTAATACGTCGCCTCACGTATTCGATTTATCATTTCACTCAATAATTGACAAATACACCAAACGTATCGTATACTTTTTGATAATACAAACCTTATAAAGGGCACCGTTTTCGCCGCATACTTCTACCACCAAGTCGTCCATGTTGTATGTGTTCTTGGACGAACAAACAGCCTTGAGTGCCGAAGGTGCCGAACGAGATCGAGAAATGCTGCCGCTAATGCCGCTAGCGCTACCACCGCTGCCAATGCCAATCGCGCCGTTTGGCCACTGCAACGGCAAATCAGAAAACATCATACTGGTAGTTACACAAACAGCCGTTAAGTACGGTGCTGCCACGCAAACAAATTTGAAAAAAAGAATAATTTACGATTCTACTGATAATCTCAAAAAGCGATTATTGCTATCGAATCAGTTTCAAAATGCAACGTGGACGCGATAGTGAATGGATGTTTGATTGATTGATTATCGCTATGAAATATTCTCAGTTAAATGACAGCAGGCAATTATCATTTTAAAGTTTTGACATTGAGACAAGGTCAGAAGTCACAAACTGTTTTTATCTTAGTCGCTTTCCTTTTGACTATTTGGCTCGTCCAGGCCGCCTCGAGTAGCCAAACGTTTGTTTGTTTAGTTGTTCGTTTGTTTGTTCCTTTTGCTAGTTGTGCTAGAGTGCGTTCAGGAAGTACGCTCTCGAGGCAAGAGCGCGCTCTAGAGCGACCAAAAGCGTTTAGAATATGTGGGAGCGCGCTCCCAAGAGTACAGTCTTGATCTTTCAGAATGTGCTGAGAGTTTTGAGAGTAATTGGGAAATTGTGCTAAACTCACTCCAAAAAGACCGAAGAAACCTAATTACCAAGCATAAAAGTGGTTTGGAATCAGTTGGAATGAATTGAGAATGCGGCGGGGCGCACTTTTTTCCTGGGATTTAATGTCACAATTACCATCAATGTTTCATCTTCATCAGATGATTCTGATGATGATTGTACTAAATCATCGAGAACTACATCTTTGCAAGCCATTAAATGCGTAATGACTCCTACTAACATATTCTTATCAAGGTTGTTGTTTATTATGAAGCCTGCTCGAAAACTTCATGAAAATGTATCGGGATGGTTTCGTAAAATGTTTCTAGTATTAGGTTAAGTTATTCGCTCCCGATGTGAAATATGATGTTATGCTCCGAACTACTCTCGAATCCGTTCAGAAACCCTTGAGTGAAGAGAGAGCTCTCGAGACTAAAAACCGAATTACTCTCCAAAAATCGCTCTACCTCTAGAGCGTACTTCCTGAACGAGCTCTAGCTACTCATTCAAACGCTCACTCCGCCTTCTCGAGCCCTCACTCCGCCTTCAAAAGCCCCATGTTTTTTCTAGGGCTTCGAGGTCAAAAAAAATCAAAGAATCAAATGAGTCAAAATAAAACATCCCCAATTTTTTCTTCTAAAAATACTGAACAGTGGCGCGGAGCTGATGGCACCGCAAACGCAATGCCACAGAATAGATACTAGGTAACAGAAATGACAATTTAAAGTTAGATGCGTCAACCTTGCGCAACCGCAAAGAAAAGCTCTAAATGCACGATGTGTCGAGGTGGTGCGCGTAGAGCATAGCTCTATTGTCTCTACTCCATGCAACCCGTACCCGAACGCAAACGTGTAAACACCATTCAGACGAAAGGTCAAAGGTTTGGACCGGACGGCTTTGCCCCAAAAACAGTCAAAAGTGCGAATTGAGTTAGCAAGCCGAACGCAGCATTAGTCATTCGGTTATTACAAAAAGAAAGAATGGAGCTATCTTTTTATACGCATAAAAACCCTACTCCAGCTCCACTCCAACTCTGTCTGAATTACCGAACGCAGCTTATGGGTACGTTCGGGCTGGAACTTGGTGCGAACCAGTGAGTTTATTTTGTTTTAAGAATTTTTGCACGCCCTATGAATGCAGGTAGTTTGTTCTGTTGTAGTGTACAAAAATAAAATACGAATGCCTTGCACTTAGAGATTAGAAAAAGCGCATTGCTCATGTGCGCAATATTCTATCCACGAACTTTGTCTCTCAGTTCTGATCCTCGGTCTGAGCACTAATAATATTGAAATTTTCAACTTGTTGACAGTTAAAGTGTCATTTTGCTGTTGTCATGTTACTACATTTCTTGTCATATTGTATTTGATATTTCACGGTTTGACAATAGACGTTTGACACGATGGAGCGGGCGGGGACACACATCGAATAATTTTAATGCTAACGAGTACTCTCCGAGCGTCAAATCAAACGCCTCTTGGAAAACAGGTTGCGCTCGGAGCTCAAAGGGCATCAAATCGAATGCCCCCTTATTTGACCATCGTTTGACATTGACAGTGACATACAGCAAACATAATGGCGTATCTGTGGGACATTTGCTTTGGCCTCGGCTTTGGCTTTTAACATCTGTATAAATAAATTTATTAAGTTTGAATTAAACCCGTGAAAATGCCGCCGTCTTAAAAAATTCCACAACCATAAATCTTTAATAAAATTTAATCAAGCATGTCGAGCGATAGTGATTCCGAGAAATTCTACGACGCCGAGGATCTTACACCCATTCATGGATCAAAGTACAATACAATTTAAAATATTTTTAATAATAATGACTGCTTTACCTTATACTTCATTGCCAATTATGTTGAATATTAACAGCAGAAGACGAAACCACAAATTAATTATTATTAGACTTTTCTGTTTACTGTCAATTGTCCAATTAACAATCAATACAAAAACCTACTTGATTAATTTGCAATTCTCAACATTGCTTCTTGTTTTAGAAAAATCAGGAAAACTTCGAAAGATTGCCTATCGCAGCGTGCAAACTCCGAACCGAATGTTTCGATCATCCATAAAGCTTCCGATGAGATTCAATCACAAAGAGATAAATCAAAAATTGATCAACCTCAAGAGCCATTTGTTGCTCCAAAACCAGTTTTACAAGGTGGCAGGAAAAAGTTCAAAGAATTACGACAAAAATTGCAAAATGATGATGAAGATGGCCAAGCGAGCAATCCAACACCGCCAAATAGTCAAACATCATCAATTGAGGGAGTGTACGCTGCTTCCAATAAAACTTCCCATCCATTTCGAGTGATAGAATTGGACACCGCCAGTATACAAAGTATTAATTCATTAGGACGGGTTGGACGCTCAATGACTGGTCCCACAAGTCAAGAGAACGCACATTTAGTTGATAGTAAACATATTTCCAGCGAGGTGTCCAGTTCAGCTCTATCAGTCAGTTCGGTAAGTTCGTCGACGCCGAGTTCGAAGGAAATTTCTCAGTATCCTAGTACAACTACATTGGCCACTGTCCAACAAGTAAATACCGATACTGATCGAAATGAGGTTCAAGTGCAACCGATTTTACAAGAACCGGATGTGATTGCCAGTACGAAATTCTCATCAGTTATAAAGTCGCTTTCGAACGATGCTCCCGTTGCACCTCCACGACGGAAAAAGAAGACCAAAACAACTAATTCGCTGCCAATAACACCTTCGACTAGCAATGTGCAATTTACACCTGGTTTGGCCTCACCGTCAAGCACAATTGATACGTTAACAAGAGATTTGGAGAGTACTTTGCAAATCTTTGGTTCAGAAAGTCGAGATAGTTCATCTAAATGTAGCACGATAAAATCGGTACATTCCCTTGATATTCGGCAAGTTACAAAAGGGTTGTTTGTTGTGAAACCTCAAGATAACGCTAAGTCGAAGGCAACTTCTGAGGAAAAAGAAGAAAAGCAAGAAAATGCACCCCGTGGCTCTACAAACCGGTCTAGCGTAGGTCATTACAGCTTGGGCCCGCATAGGAGTGCTCATGGTAATAAACGCAACTCTCGTGAACGTCGAAAGTCAGCTGGTGATGAAAATATGCTCAAAAATATGGACATTCATGTGCGTACACGGACGGACTCCGGTAAGCATCTTACTGATTACGAGATACTTCAACAAGTTACAGTGTTGAATCTTGATACTGGAGAACGGGTGCCACTCAGTGTTGCTGAAGACAAATTACCGCAGTGTATCAATCCGTTGTCGTTGCACATCATGCGTTTGACTTCCGAGTATGTAAGTAGCTCAAGCATGGATAAGGACAAGGAGTCGGATGAAGAGAGTGTGATGAGTATGAAGAAATTGGATAATCAATTGGATATGGATGATGATAATGAGGTTGAGATTGGGAGGATGAGAAAGAGGACAGCGAAGATTAAGAAGTTCCTGGGGTCAACTGTGAGAAAAACGGTCCACAAGGCAAAGAGTATTGCTCAAGAGGTTTCGCATGCTAGGCATAAAGAAGAAGTTGTTGACGTTATTGACGAAGTTCATCCTGGTGAACATAATATTAAATTAAAGGTATGTACTTACAAAAAATGGTTTTAACACGAATGCATTGGTATTGTCGTCACATTTATTGGATTCTTATAACTTGAGGCGACATCTTATCTAATTCCGGGGTCGGGTGCGAATATGTAATGGGGTGGGCTGATAAAAATAGTAAAATTTGAAAATCTATTCACGGGCGCAAAATAAATATGTTGGCACCGCCGGTAATCGACCACGAGCGCTGGTCTAATTCAAATTATTAACTGTTTCATATGAAGTTAGATTATCTTTAATTTTAATATCAATAAATATCCAAAGAAGCAAACATTTGTAATAAAACGTACCAGTTTTTGAATCCCTGAACATTAGAACTGTCTCTTATCTAGCAGGCAAGAAGTAATTGAAGGTCCCAAACATGACAATCATTCGAGTATATAACAATTGTCATTAATAAGTTTATTGGACTCAGGTATACCGGGTGGTAGAGTATAAGGGTGAACATAGGAAATTTACATATTCCTGCTCCCCATTTGTATGAAAATAAATTGCAATCAAATCAAATAAAGACAATAATTTTCCGAGTTTTCTTATACCAAAAACGTATTTCATATTCTTATAATTACATTTTTAACTTAAAAACTAATATTAAAAGTAGTTTTGTGGTTTTAAAATTTGAGCGGCCACGCTTTTCAGAATGATTTTGTTGTTCTAAATCTAAAATATGAGCGGCCGCACTTCTGCCAATAATGCCCTACCACCCCGTATAGTGATGGCAATTCATTTTATATTTTTACTTGAAAATGTCCTAAAAAATACTCAAAAGCAAACATTTAAATTTAAATAATGTTTACCATTTCCATAGTATAATTTTTCTCTTAACTGTGTCGTAAAGCAAATTTATTTGCATTTACAAATACCTTAACAATGGGAACATGGAATCAATTTCTTAAGTTTTTTTTGTTTTTTTTAAGGCATCGAATTCTCATAAAGGCCCATACGACTTTGAGAAGGTCCAGCATGTGCAAGAACTTAATAACGAACATGTTGGTCCAATTTGGTGTATGAAATTCTCATCCTGTGGTCGGCTAATGGCAACGGCTGGACAAGACAGGGTATTAAGAATCTGGATAATCAAAGCTGCTTTTTCATTCTTCCAGGTACCTTTAAACCCCTTTGATATTTTTCAACCAATAAATTTTGTAAATTTTTAGGATATGCGCACAAAATACAATGCAGATAAAGTCTCACCAACGCCGTCACAAGAATCGTTAGTTTCCCACCATTCTGGTGAAACTTCTACGTGTACCTTGGATATGTTGAATGCAGAAGATGCTTCCAAATATGTCTTCATGCCGCGTCCCTTTTGCACATATTCCGGACACACGAGCGATTTGTTAGACGTTTCCTGGTCTAAGAATTATTTCATTTTGTCATCATCCATGGACAAAACCGTGCGCTTATGGCATATTTCTAGAAAAGAGTGTTTATGTTGCTTCCAACACATTGATTTCGTCACAGCTATTGTATTCCATCCCAGAGACGATCGGTACTTTTTGAGTGGCAGTTTAGATGGTAAAATACGACTTTGGAATATTCCAGATAAAAAGGTTATTCATTAATTTTTTAAATGTTTAACTCAAATGCGTCGGTTAACGTTTACCTGACGTAAATGCGGATTTCCACAAATCTCAAACTAAGATGAGTTTTTGAAAATAACAACTAGAGATCAAACTTCGTAGATTTCTAATTTCTTCCGCAGCTTTTAAGCAAAAAATGAAACCCCGGAACTTTGATTTCTTACTAAAAACTTTCGCCAGTAATTCAAATCTCTTAAATGTTGAAAATTTTTTTGGTCTTGCTTTTTTCACAACCTCAACTCCGTATTTTTTTGGTCTTGCTTTTTTCACAAACTCAACTCCGTATTTTTTTGGTCTTGCTTTTTTCACTACCTCAACTCCGTATTTTTTTGATCTTGCTTTTTTCACAACCTCAACTCCGTTTCTGTTTTGTTCTGTTGGTTTAGTGGAAATCTGTCATTAGGTTTGCAATTCACTATTAAAAAAGTCCTGAGATAAGCAAAATTTATTTATATTTCAACACTTGCAACTATGTTGAAAGAATCAACCCATGGAAAATATTGAAAATACTTGTTGGTCAAGTCATCTGTTGAAAAAAAAATTGTCGAAATATCCCGTCCTCAAACGCAGAATTATTGCTGATTCATTGAATTGTTTGTTACAGGTTGCAGTATGGAATGAAATTGAAGGAACAACTAAATTAATAACAGCAGCAAACTTTTGCCAAAATGGCAAATTTGCAGTGATAGGTTCGTATGACGGCCGCTGCATATTTTACAATACTGACCAATTAAAATACCACACTCAAATCCACGTACGTTCCACACGTGGGCGCAACGCTACCGGCCGTAAAATCAGCGGGATCGAACCCATGCCCGGGGAAGACAAAATCTTAGTGACTTCCAACGACAGCCGAATTCGCTTATACGACCTTCGCGATTTAAGTCTGTCATGTAAATATAAAGGCTACGCGAATGTAAGCAGTCAGATCAAGGCATCTTTCAGTAATGATGGCAAATACATTGTCAGCGGTTCAGAAAATCGTGATATCTATATATGGAAAACAAGTCACGATTACTCAAAATCCTTACGTCGCGACCGCAACGATTTTTGGGAAGCAATCAAAGCCCATAACGTTGTTGTTACGTGTGCTATATTTGCACCCAATCCTGATAACATAATTGAAATGTTACGGGAATGCGATAACAACGGAAACGGTGAACAAGAGGAGAAAGAAAAAGAAAAGGATCCGATGGTCGAACAACGCGTTAAAGGTTGTGGTGGGTATGTATTGATATCAGCGGATTTCAATGGGGGCATTAAAATTTTTGTCAATAAAATGAAACCGAAACATAGTTCATTGCCAGCTTCGGCATTAGCTTAACTTTTTATTATTTTGTATTAGATTTCCCTACGACAAATCTTTGATATAATCGTAGGTATAATAACAGTGGGAATCTGAGTAAACAAAGAAAATCAATATCCTATTTTGTCTTGTCATTTAAAAATAGCTCTGTATTATAACTACTTACACATATATGCGTAAACAAATTTTGAAATAATTAATAGAAATACTTAAATCGCGCTTAATTATTATTCAGTGATGGCATTTGCACCGGGTGCAAACGTTTATGGTTCAGTGCAATCTTTGAATGGCGTGTTATTCGCCAATAGATTCGTCAGATTCAAATAATTTTAAGGTTACGGCGGGAATTTGATTGCACCCTGTGCAAACGGGTGCAAACCAGCTTGCCATCACTGTAATATTATTTATCCCAGTTGGTGGTGTTGTCGACATGATTGATTAATAACATTACTTCAACTTCCTAGACTCGACTTTATCAACCTTACAATTTGCCATATAACTTGTTGACGAATATTATTATTAATCCGTCAAGTAGACTACAATGCTATTTGAAATAAGTGGTATATTCTATAGTGCTTTACTAAAAGTGAAGTCATTTTTTTAATGATTGTGATGTTTGTAACATTATTTTGATTTTGATTATTAATTATATTTAACGTGACCAGACCGAATGGTAACACGTTTATAGATAGAATTTGCGCGAATGCCGAAAGTATTTGATTTTATTGTAAATAGAGAAAGAAACAGAAGAAATAAAGTATATTTATAATTGTATAAAATACAAAAAAGTGAATTTTTTTTCTCAATCTGACAATTTCAAAGCGTACATATATCGGTTTGAATTAATGCAGAAAACGGTAAGTGTCAATCGCGTGTGCGTATATTTGGGTTGATTGTGATAGCATTTGCACCGATTGCAAACATTTATGGACCCAATGCACCTGGTGCATTTGGGCAATTGGGTGCATTCAGTGCAATCGTTAGATGGCGTGTTGTTCGCCAATAAGATTCGTCCTCGGATTCGTCAGATTCAATAATTTTAAAATTTTAAGGTTATGGCGGGAATCTGGTTGCATCCGCAGGGTGCAAACGTTTGATTGCACCCGGTGCAAACCGTGTTTATTTGCACAGGTGCAAACCGGCTCATTTCTCATTGACTAACTACTACCGCCATTGTAAGCAGTAAATTGGGTGTAAATCCCGCTACATTCTTGTTTTATTTTAAATATTTATTACTTTTCGTCTTCCCTAACAGAAAACACGCTATAATGTACAAAGAAATCAATAATCAATACGATAATCATTGCAATGTCAAGTACAATAAGAGCAATAATAAAATTATAATCAGTTTGCATAAAGTGAGAAATCCAAAAGGACAACGTCCCAATGTAAAATACAAGTAAGAGTAATATGTTTATAACATCAATTCCTCGTGAAAAATCATTGAAGATCCCCATCATAATTGTGGAAAACGTTGTCGTGATATTGGATGCTCCCAATATGATTCCAATCAAAAAAGTACACTCAGAACTATGTATAGCGATGACTATTATTGTTGCGCTGGCTAATACCTGCAAAAAATTTTGTTAACCATTTTTGTCAGTAAACAATGAACCAATTTCGTAGAAAATATTAAACAAATTAAATATTTTTATTTTGAATTACAATTATTAAAGATTTTAAGAAGTACACGATTATTTTTCGCACTAGTCCTAAGTTTTTTCCATAAAAATTCATTGTTGTGTAAACGGATTCGTGTAATCATTCAGATGGTAAGAAATATTGGGGTTGCAATTTATTAGGAGAAATTTTAATGATTGGTATTAATTTCACTATAACCTGTCATATCAACAAAGTTGTCAGTCTTTGTCATTTTGTAATACAGTTGTCCGATATGTTGTCAAATTATTCTCCAACAAATGATGGTAATAATTGAGATGTGTCAAATCAGCCTGGTGACAGGTTTCACCTATCCAATCCAAATGAACAGGCTGATCGGGATAAAGATGGCGGAAAAAACATACACCTCAGGCACATTCAATGGTCATCCCGGAAATGATTCTTGAATTATGAATTTTGTATTACAAGTGATGATGAAGATTACGTACTTGAATCTCACACGGCATTTTCGTAACAAACCATTTTGAAAAATGCAATCATGATGAAGTTTTAATAGAAATCGGTTATCTAAATTCGATGAACTTAAAACGCATAGGCGCCGACTTTTGGCGCAGGGTGCGCGTGTAACTCACTGCAAGTTGTATGGGTTGCATGGCAACCCATACAGCTCCACACCCGATTTAAGTATATTATAAACCTTCTTTTCGAAAAGTATTCGCATCACGGCACTGTATCCGCATACCAAGTTTTCTCTCGACAAGTTGCTCGATTCTGCTGGAATTTTGTTCACAGCGATACGCACACACATTTGACACTTTAGAAATTAATATCTCACAAACTATGCAACCTACGAGAAAAGGTAATAGAACTTGAAATGTAGAGCAAGGCAATCTCTATACAAGCGTATTTTTTGTTTGCAAGTGATATGCAAATTTACATTTTGAAATTCATATAAAGTGCCCTAGTGCCCTTCTTTACCGGCCGATTTTGCCCAATTTCACACCAGGTTGTCCCATGGGGGCATTGAATCCGTGTACCAAGTTGCTCGGTTTGGCCGGAATTTTGTCCACACACACACACACACACACACACCATTTTAGGGTACATGACCCTCCGTGTGCAACCTAACCAATTTTCAAAAGTCGGCGCCAGCGGTACAACGCATCAGGAGGTGAGCAAGACATTTCTTCAATTATTATCTATGATAAATATTATGATTTTTACTGTCCGGCCACATACCGAAGGTATGTAAGTATAGGAAAGTAAGGTGATCATGAAAAAAATTAAAGTCTTATTTTTCCCTGATTCGTGGAGATCCATTGACCCCAGGTCGAAAATCGACTTTTTGGGCTGATGTGTGTTTGGCTGTTG
>JARJEB010007499.1:0-10396 GCA_030264535.1 Liometoxenus newtonarum
TCTGTTGTTATTTGTTCATTTATTATTACAATTTTGATTAAATTAAATGGCGTTCGGAGATAAAATAGTATATATCATTCAGCGTATAAGTGACTTTCTGTGGCTCGTAGGAATTGTCCGACTTGCTGCGTAAAGGTCAACCCTTCCTACTCGCCACACAAAGTGTCACTTATACGCTTTATGATATAATCTACTATTGAATTACATATTAAAAATTACAATAAAATGAAAAGAAAGAATTAAAAGGTCTATGCGGGTTGAAAGGCGTTGGATTGTAAAATATGTGACGCGATTTGACAATTTCCACGTTATATTTAGATGTGTGATCGGGATGCGTGTGTGTATGAAATTTGTTTGAAGTAACAATTGCAAATTGTTGCGGCGAATCCCATAATTCACACCCTATTTGACAGTAGCGTACCAGGATCTCACAGAGGGGAAGCTGACGGGAGCTGGAAAAATATACATATAATTTTTTTAAATCCATACAAGTAGTACAAGGGGGGCTGTGGTGGCTTTAGCCCCCTCAGCTCCCCTTGGTTACGCCAGTGCTATTTAATATTGTTTATGATACTTTGTAATATAAACAACATGATACTACATCTGGCATATTCAAAGCTAACGGGAAATACCAAAATTTGTCAATTTATGGCGTCCAACAAACCCCTTTTGGCATTTTATGATTTGTACTGTTCCTATCAGAATTCCTATCAGAAAAAGTTTGCAACCAAATTTACACATGCTATATTCGATTAACTCGAAAATAGTTAAATATTTATTTCTATCGAACTTCAAATTTTTCTTGTCTAATTTTGGAATGCGAATGATTGAATGAATGAATTTTTTATTTTTAACCGAGAAATGTGATTTACTCTATTACTTAATATTACAAAATTCTCATTATATCTAAGAGGATTGAAACGGTTTATCTTTTACCACGACAGGAATACTCTTCCTGAGCCCTAAAATTAACCCCTACAGTCTGTACCCGCGGTATATACATATTCATAGCGGTGCGGTGCGGGTATCATCATGGGAAAAGTCGAAGGAGATAATTTACAGCACGTCATTTTTATATTGTTCGTAATTAATTGCTCCATTGTTAAATGCGCTGGCTTTTTTATAGGGGTACATGTATTAGTGCAAGATATATTCGAGTTAGGTTAGAAACAACATGAAGCTTTAATTTAATGCACGTGCTGAATTAACCGGCACGGAGTCGAATTTGTTTCCTTATTTTTTTTTCGTTTTAATTTTTGTTTATAAATATGAGACTGTAAGTAAGACAATACGATAAGGCAATTCAACGATCAATTGGGGGTGTTTTATATTACCATGCCATTTAAGAGGAAGTTAAAAATCGCACTTAATAAAGTCGAGTTTGCTTTAGAATTAAAATCGTAAAATTAAGAGGGAACATCAGCGCATTCAAGCTTGAAACTTGGGCAAGTGAATTTAACTGACTCCTTCTAGCACGGACTGTAATCCAAATTTTGATTGCTAGGAAAAAGACCACGAAATCGCAAAAAACTTGTGTTAACTATATGGAGCGTTGTAATAACTAGTTAACTAATAGTAATGTCAAAACTTGGTCAACAGTCCGCGCTTAGGCACAAGTGTAGGCTGTCGAAAAGTGGAAAAGTGCTGGGAAGGGAACCGGAATGGAATAGAGAAAAGAGAATTGGGACTACGGAATTAAGCCTATTTCTCACTTGCGAATATTCGGAAAAAAATTTGCGAATATTTGGAAATCGCAGTTTTCACGGTTTTCAGTGCGAATAATTCATCCGATTTTTTTCCATATATTCTTACGCCGAGGTTGACAGATGTCAGGCGAAGCTATAGCTTAACTTTTTAAAAGGGGTGGGTTAAACACATAGGTGTTCAAAACTTGGAAATATTCGCAAAGAGTTAGAATGATTTCAACTTTTTCCGGTGGCTGTCAAATTCTCCGAATATTCGGATGTTTTTTTTTCCGAATATTCGAAACTTATTCTCTCAATTAGTGCAATCAGTTCTCCTGCTTTTTTGCCCGTCGTTCCTTTCATTTCTAATAAAACAGGCTGTCACGGTAATTAAATCTCAACCGGTTAAATTACTTCCTGAGAGATTTTCATGTGTTTTTTTACTCGTTGATTCATTCTAAATTGGATCTAATAAATGAACATGTGCTATTATTATTCAATACCTACATTCATTAAGTTTACTAATGAATAGGTTGGTACTCGACATATATTCACTGCCGTTTGCCACTATAAATGCTCCCACACACCGACGCGGTACGGTGCGAGCGGGTGCGGTAACGGAAACTACTAGAGACATATAAAGATTGCGGCTGGTCAGTGAAATTCAGGTTTCACTGAATAATTTTACATAATCAATAGAAAGCATAATAATAATTTTTACATCAGAAAATAGGAAATACCCCAGACTTTTCGAAGACGCTGAACACTTTTAATTTTATTATTTTAATTTCACTGACTGGCCGCAGGTACATGCACTTTTCACTCAATAATTTTACATAATTAATACAAACGTTGTTGTTTCAGGTGTGGTACGGTCCAATATTCCTCTATCTATTGTATGTGTTAATCAAGAGTCGATCCCGCGCTACTGCTCCCGATCTCGCGCTACCGCTCCCGATCCCGCCGAACCGCGTTGGTTGAAAACTTTAAATGAACAAATCCTATATTCTACACATGTTTCTCATATACATGCTCTCATACATTTCTAATTGAAATATTGCAAGTTTACCAAGCTCTTACAGCTTGTTAGGACCAGGCAGTCCTTTCACAATTCAATTTAATTCAATTATAATCAACGTCACTATAGAATTTCCCATTATATTTACAATTTACGGTGGTCTTTATAGATTCATATATTCTTTAGTCATTCTATGCCAGGGCCGTATTCAGGGGGAGTTGGGGGGTTAGATCCCCCCATTCGCTCTTTCAAATATGTATACATTACAAACACAAACTTTAAAAATAACAATTTTTTGCAAAAATAGTAAATACCGGGGATAAATCCCCCAATGCCCGGTCTTGGATACGCTACTGTTCTATGCTCGAACCACGAACCATAGTTTTCTAAATATAAAATAATCATTTCAAATTCGTTAATATATTAAATAAATATTCCTTGGCGACCTGTTCCGATTATAGGATTACATAAAAAAGTACTGCAATAAATAAGAAAAGTTAAAGGATAAAGAAGGATATAAAAGATAAATAACAATTTACATTATTCTATGGTCTATACATATAATGTTTTGATTCCCCTTAAGCATACACAGTAACACGAGCTGTAACATATTTCCTTAAACCTTAAAGGATAAAAGATTCATCAAGGATTGTGCGCTTTCTATGTATTAGCATTGAAAAACTCGTGAAAAATTTCCAGTCTAGACGACATATTACGATATGCCACACTCTTGACTCGAGTTTAGTTACTTGGGTTGCCTATGTTTGAGAGTAAAAAAGTGTTTTCCTAATAGCAAAAGTTTTCCACTTTCAAAGATGCCAAGTTAACTCTGATAAGTCACGTTTTATCTAATCTAAGGTTTATTTTGGAGTTATATCTTTCTAGTCACGTGATGCATAATACTAACAAGAGAATTAGCTAAGAATGAAATTACATGCCGGACATTGTACCGTATAATAAGAAGGTTCAAACCGTAAAAGAAAAATCGAAGTTAATCGTCTTATAGCGTGCGAAAAATAGTACAGTAAAAGTTTGTCCTCAATAACATTTAAAATTGTATTAAGAGTAGATTAGAGGACAAATAATTTTAAACAAAAATATAAAAGAATTTGGTTGTTAATGAAGAAAAATATCACTTAAAACGCTTTTACATCATAAAGAGTCATTGAATAATTTATTTTGTTTCAAAGATCATTGTAAATAGACAGAAAAACATACATGTGAATAATTTTAAATTTACATACAGGGTGATTCATTTATGACCTCGAATCATTGTAATGTTTTCAAAATTTGGCGCATTAAAGTAGCCAAAATTATTTATCTTAAAGAAATAAGAAAAACACCAATTCCCGGTCATAGCAATTGTAACAGAGCGGCACAAATGGAAGGAAACTGGTTGCCTATGGTGTGCAGCCACAATCTACCAATACGACATATACGTACTGAACACCCTGTACACTGGTGTAACCAGGCTGGGGGGGCTGAAGGGGCTAAAGCCCCCTCGTGCCCTCGTTCTACTGTTTGGATTAAAAAATTATGTATTTTTGGATTCCAGCTTCTGTCAGCCCCCTCCTCAACCCCATCAGCCAGCCCCCCACCCCCCTCAATGAGAGTCTGGTTACGCTAAACATTTTTGTTTTGTTGAATTGATTTAGCTTTATTTTAGTTTACCTACCAAAATAATTAAAATTGAAATAAAAAAGTACAATTTGTACAAAATAGGTTAATGAATATTTCAAGTAGATTACGTTTCGCAGTGGTGTGGAAAGTATCTACATTAGCAGGTCGTTAAACATTTTAGTTTAGTAGGAATGGTGCATTAGCGAATATTTGTTTTGAATGTCGCATGATGTTGGCTTTAGCTTTAGCATTGTATGTTTTAGCAATGTTATAGCCGTGATTTGATGTTGCTGTGTCGACGCGATATGAATATAGCGCTATTATAAAGCACACGGGCTCATTATCATCATGGCAAGCATGAAAGCATCGGCATCGATACTACCGCACCGAGAGTGACAAAACACTGTCGACGTCGACACACTGTCAGTGATACACGACAACGCTTAACCAACTAACAACTAACCAGGGACGTAGCTATCATAGGCCAATTATGTGCGGGGTACAGGGGTCCATAAAAATTTTACACTTAACTAACACAGAATTTGTGGGCTCAACCCCTGTCATTATTTTGGACCAGGGCCAATTTAACCTAGCTACGCCCCTGCAACCAACCGCTTATTGTGTTATGTAAAATACACGTATGGGAATCATATACAAGAGCAGAGACAATTTATCATATTCTCGGAAGCGGTGCAGTATTATCGGACAATATTTTGCTATGAATAATAAGTTTGAAAATTATGTTAAACATATGCAGCAGGAAAATCCCATGTTGGCGTATTTTACAGTTTTCTTTATCTAGGAACAAAGCTGCTTTTGAGAGTTTTGTGATTAAATTACTATTCATATATTATTTTTTGATTTAACTAAATTCTAATTATATAAAATAAGAGTAAACTCTTCAGTTTTGTTTAGCAATAAATTTATGGAAATATTGTTATTAAAACGAAGAATATTTAATGAGTTATTGTTTGCAGGAGTAATAAATACCTAAAATGCCCGCGAGCGGTTGACCGTAAAATGTTTGAGTTTGATTTCGTTTTGTTTTATTTTATTTCGCGTTATATATTTCCTTCCCTGCTTTTGCTGTCTGTGGTTTTTCCTTGTTATATCAATGATTTTTCATATAAAATTTTCATCCGCTTGCTATTGTTTGTCTGCATTAATTGGTTTTGTATTTTTGCGAATGTTCGTTGTGTTAGGAATTTACGCGCCTGAAAAATGTGAAAATTCATATATCACGGTGGATTATTTTTCTAGTTTGTCTGTGCCTTTATCAGGGATAATAATTCGCATATGGATCACTCCACTTCCACTCGTAATCCTCTTCATAATCATTTCAAGTTTGTTATACAAAAGCTTGCCCACGCTGCCGCAGTCAAGTTGTTTTTAATGATTTTTCCCAACGTGGCGCCATGCTACACGAAAAACTCACAACTATTGCGTTTTCGAAATATCTACTAGATGGCGCTGTGAGTACCTGTCCTGCGTGATCCTGCAGAATTTCCACGGATATAACCGATTTACATCTATATTTATAAAGCCTTCGAAAATCACAAACTGGGTTGTAATTTTGGGAAATTACCGTCAGATGTCATTTCATATGCGGCTGTTGTTGAAAAATCAATGCATTACGTAAGTACTATGCGGACAAGGGCAGAAATTCAATAACAAAATTTTTAACCGAAACCAGTGACTCACACATTTACAGGGAGTATAATATATATTAAGAGTAGCAGCGGCTAGTAACGTCAAGATTAGTCACCAAAATACATATGTTTTTGATGTCAGCGCCCTCTTACACAATTTATTACTATTAACAAAAATGTGATTAATATAACTGTCATTTGTTAATTCGTATGATACCCGTTAGGTGCGTTACTGTCTATGTAAAAATGCATGGGTTATTTTTAGTGACACATTTATCATTTACTGAAACATTTATGAATTACAAAAAGACGAGAGGTAAAAAAGATGAAAGAAATATGTTAGGTGTGATTAATTGTGTTATTTGTTTGATAATCACAGCTTCAGGAAGATAAATATTTCGTAATTGAATTATGAATATGCTGTCTGATTAATCTTAATTTAAGTGGACTCTTTGATGTTCTGTTTTTTTACATCTGGTTTAATGTATACACAAATATTCAAAAAGCTTTTTGCAGTCGCGATTTGTCAAAATGAAACAATCAAAAATAATTTATAATTTTCACTCTGTATGTGCATATTTTTGATGTTTTCGCCTTGACTCTGATGTTTTACAAGCGACGTGTGCAAGGATAGAAAGTTCCGTTTCGCGAATCGTTCTATTTTTATATTGGAAATAACTAATGTGGTATGTGGCACTTTGGTGTACACTCTGGACAAACAAAAAATAATTAATATAACTTACACTAAACTTAAATGAAAAATTATATTAAAAATATGATTTTATGCTCGAAAATGTGTATCTGTTTTAAAACAAGTCCGTATTTCATCTATTAGAACGAATTGATGAAAGAATAGTATATTACGTAATAAGAGTGGAAAGTTGCTTAATGCACATGAAGCGATAAATTTACAAACGAGCCACACAGCAACGAGTTTAGTAATCCGCTAGTCGAAGAAAATAAATCAGCTGACATAATAAAGTGAGGACAACCCATTGAACAAGTGAGCTCATATGGTTGCATACATCCAGGTCAACTTTCTGGGCAAGTTCAACTTGTGCGATTTACTTTACCAGTTTCATTTAAAAAAGTCTAATGTTGCTAAGTTCGGCATGTGCGATTGACTTTACCAGGTATCATTATGTAATACCTTCAACGTACGTAATGAATGTTCATAAAGTTCATAACGATATCCGCACCTGCTCTTTGTGTGTAGATTTTTATTGATTATGACTTTGATGGTTGAGTAGGAGTTAAGTATATGTCAAACTGTATTTAAGTGAGAATAGTGGCGCGTCCAATAATGTAAACACCTCTCAAACAACATCACACACAATCGAGCGTTAGTGAGTTAATTTTGACAATCGGACCCAGAGTGGGACCGGACGAAGAAACTAAAAATATACGCACAGTTTTCAATAGCGTCGTCTACAGTGAAAAAACACACATTTTAGTACTACATAGAACTTAAGCCCGTCCGTGAGCCATCAATTTTATATTCGTCTCTCAGTACTCAGTCTATAAGTACTTAAAAACATCAAACGTCGATCACCAAAAAAAGAAACAAACAAAATGTGATCTTTTATAAAGTGATTACTTAATCGTATAAAAGTGCTCTTGTAAAATGCAGAAAAATGTTTGTGCTTGTAAAGAGTGTAAATGTCATTTGCATATTGGAAAAATGTGTGAAAAGTGAGAATAAGTGGGAAAAAGTGAAGCCAGACAAAAACTAATTATTTCACTCCTATTTATATATACATATAGGTCTTTGTGATGCTATATGTGTAAGTTATATGTAAAGTGGACGAATGTGAGTGAAACCCACCAATGAAAAAAATTGCAAATTATTAGTTATTTGTATTGTGCAAAAAAAAGCACATACGTAATTGGCTGTAGATAGAAGTTAATGTGATTTAACCATTTCTTCCTTGGAGACTTCTTTGTGATTTTTATTTTTGTATAATGCAGTCGTTTTTTAACGAGTTATATTTAACGACTATGGATTTAGTGCGTCCCCATTTTAAGTAGTTCGTGTTTATTGCATGTGTGATTTTATTATTAGTTTAAATACAATTGGTGTTTATCTCTACAAGTGTTAAGCATTGGATGCACTTGCGGAATGTGGGTGTCACGCCGTTACCATTATGGCTTATCTAAGTTCGAGCTCGCATCGACCTACACCCCCACCCATCACTACTAGCACCAGAAGGTAGGAAAGGTAAATAAATGCTTTCCATTTCCAAAAATGACTTAATAAATTATACTTTGTTTATCGAACAGTTTCATTCACAGCTCCTCCCACAAATAAACGCTATATTTGTTTATTTTTTCCAAATGTCATTCTGCGGATTTAGGGAACTACAGCGTTTGAAGCGCTGCAACTTAAAAATCGCTTAAAGTCCTTAAAACGTCACTTTTTATACCGCTTTGCTGCAGCAATTCGCCATTGATGAAGCGTATATATTTGTCGGTGCATTGTTTTATTGAAGCGCTTTACTGAAGCAGATTTTTTAATTCCAGCGCTGCAGTCGCTGTAGTAGCGACCATTAGTGACGCATAGTGCTGTCAAATATAGTGTAATTTGACGCCATGTGAGCTCCGAGCGCAACCTGTTTTCGTTTTCCCTGACGCATTTTATTTGATGCCCGGAGCGTTTCATTAGTGTTATAATATTCATAAAATATAGACTACCCAAAGTACACGCATATACTGGTGGCGCAAGATTGGAGTCCATTTCAAGTTTCGTGCTTTTTAGGTGCTATCAAATATGGCGATTTGGTGTAATCCCCTTCCGTCCCCTGGCTGTAAGCCCCTCGCCCATAAATCGACTTCCTATGTTCTCTATAGACTTCTGTCTCTATGGTAACCCGCTGTACTCCTTTCTCGACCCGTCCGCTCTATCAAGCCTCAACTCGAATGCCCCATAGATCTAATACTATTAAAACTACAGGAGAATAGTAGAGGGTGAAATTGCGTACCTAGTCGTTTAGTAAGAGAGGAGTATAGGGCGATCACGTGACTGGGGTCTACTTCATAATTTACTATTTCAAACAAGCTTGTTTTCGTTGACAATGTAATATTGATTGACAATTTAATTGTCTATGAAGTGAAAGCGCAATAACAGTGACAATTTAATTGTCTATGCAGTCGTCAAAGCGCAATGACAGTGCCCCCTTCTATAACGCGCTCTCTCCATGTGAAAAGGACATGAGCAGGTACGAATCGTTATAATGCCCCCAAATTCAATGTTATCTTCTATAAACGTCGTATCGTTTGATTGTGTTTTGCAAATAGTTTAGCATATTAAATGAACTTATAAAAGCTTGTATTGCATTAAGAGTAGGAGTACCTAATGTTGTAATGACTTTATGCACGACATTGATAATAATTATATTCAAATGAAGGGGGGCCGGGGGCGTTTTGTGATTCGTTATAATCGGATGTTGTTTGTCCTATGAATGTATTTGCATGTACGATTAGGATAGGATTAATTAAAGCATGCTCATTGTACTATATTTGGATCGAATCCAACTAGGTGACACTCTAATGTAAGTGTCCTCATAAAACGTTTGAAATGGTTGAAAGCGTCGCCTTTGCTTTTGCAACTTGCGGCTGGCTAAATTCGTATCGACCTTAACTTTAACGTTTCAACTAAGCTTTTCATATCACATATAGATGTTTTCGAAGAAAAGCATTCATCTGCTGGGCTGGGAAAATCCATATATCATATAACTAATAAATTAGGTATAATGCTTGTAGTAAAAATATTTTCGTCTCGGAGAAAATATTTATTATTGTAAAACTTAAAAAAAAAACAATTTTGTTTTATAAGGAACAAACACTATTAAACATTTGAAAAACTCGCGTGGCATTTGGTAGTTTAGTTTCTCAGTTCCAAGATTCAAGCAAAAATAATTGTGCACGATGTGTTTACATTCAACCAGCAACCTTAACATAGAAAAGTGGTTTATTATTTTTTCTTTGCGGCTTATACATTTTAAACATAATAATAATAACGTATGACGTCGACAGGGCCTGCCTGATGAAGAAAGAAATTTATACGCCTTGGTGCAGCTAGAGATCGTTCGGAATAGATTGCTGGATACGACGCATTTTAACCAACAAAGCGATGTTTAACGTTCGCAATTAATTGTCGAATAAATTAGAATCTACATATACATATGAATTGAAACTAGTGCAGTTTCAACTATAGGCGTCGATAGTTATATACAATCGTATTGCATGTTCGCATTACTTGGTAACAGCTGTTTGTAATAAATTCTATACAGGGTGATTTATTTAAGAAGTCCATTAAAAGTTTTCGGACTTCCCATTGTGGTAAAATTCTGAAAAAATTAGCTCTTCCAAAAAATGTAACAATATATGGGGTGTTCCATTTGAAATAACGAAGTTGGTGTCGATTT
>JARJEB010007500.1:0-18060 GCA_030264535.1 Liometoxenus newtonarum
ATAATATTTATTAAAACTTTTAACTTGGTTACAATTACTTTGGAATGTTCTGGAAAACTTTATACTTTGGACTTAACTTTAGATTTTGACCTTCCTAAGACCTATGCTCAATAGCAAGTAATTTGTAGAACTTACAACTAAAATGTGACATGCCTTGGTCAGGGCCAAATAGCAAGCATCTGACGAGTCACCATACGTGGCTCATACAGCCTAGAAACGATACGCGTTGACTTAGTTTTAACAGACAGAGTTATTGATATAAACTAAGCAACCTACAGTGTGAGCTATACATAATAGAATGCGATAATATAATTATATGTATAACATTGTCCAATTGAATGGCGTGGCTCTGACTGACTCTGATGGTGCTTCCCGACCATCACGTAAAAGAGACGCGTGTAGGTCATGTGACAGAATGTAACCAATAAGAGTTATTCATATTTTTATGAGCGCGTTATACGCCAAAGTTGGTTTAACTTTAAGTTTTGCGTATTTAGGCGTCTTGGTCAACGCTCAACTTTGCGCTTAACATAGGCCACAACACGCGTCGCATTGGGAAGTGTGTTTTTCCATTCTATGAGTTTTATAAGGAAGTTCAAATCAGCTGATACATCCTGTCAAATGTCAATGATCCAGACATTTAGGTATCGTTGTTTTTGCCGTGATTAGCCAATAAGATTTATTTTTCTACATACCTATTTAGTTATATGGTTATTATTAGCATTTTTTGAGTGATTAATGGTACCTATAACTCACTACCGTGAGTTATGGATTTTCAGAAATCACTGCAATTAAATAACATTGGTCGCGTATTAAAGTTCAACAAGATTTAACGAGTTTGAAGTGACCGATCCAACTTATCTATATGACCTAAAATCTCGAAAGAACCCGAAGAATTCCGACCATAGCTCGATGTGTATCGCCCACCATATTGTTTCACTTGTCAATTAGTGCTCGTTCGTTGCTTTATCGAGAAATCACAATTTGTATTTTGTGTTAAAAATAGTGCAAGGTATATATTCACGATTATGTGCATTACTCACTCTGATGAATTGCGGCTCGTGGGTTTACACATCATCTTCGTGAGCAATGGATGCCATAATCGCTTATATAATAATATACTATTATTTTATAGTTTTCTTTTTCACGCACTATCATAAAATCCTTGCCGCATATGACATCATTCCGAACTTTCGATGTTAAGTATAAAACTTACTTCAATGACTTAAATGAACTTAATCAGCTTTTCCAATTATATTTAAGGATTTATTTTTACTTCAAAGAAAGTTATATCCCTCTGTTGATTTTTTTGTTGAAATTGCCATTTTAAATCTTGTACCAACTTACATTAGTTTTCGATTGCATTTCTCATTCAGTCAGAAGTCAGATCGTCAGATGGCTTCTCGTATGGTATACATTTTCGCAATTCGCATGCATAATTTATTTTCCTACAGTATACATCCCGGGCCATTACAATGCAATTATTATCTATAAGGAACTGATATGTGTGTGTGTGTGTGTGTGTGTATTTGTGTGTTATAAATCACCAGTGACTTATTGAACGTAGTTAAACCGTCTATGGTCTGTTCATATCTCCCCTTTCGCGTCGTTTGGTATATTATCACTGCACATATGTATATGTACTTACTGGGTGCTGTGCCTGGTGCCATTCTGCATTTCTCCATGGCTCTGCAGAGAATCGACTTGTTGGCTGTTCTGTTACCAAAGAACAAGTGTGCATTTTGCTTTTTGCTCCATTACAGAACGTGCGGCTAATTTACGCTCGAACCGATATTTTTTGAGTTTGCTGGCTATTAGATACTGTTGGCGCCTTTTGCATAATCCATTCTCCTTCATTCCAGCCAGACGAATACATAAACACGCATGCAGAGAGTTATATTGTTGCTAAATACAATATATCTAAATATCTATGTAAAATGTAAATTTGTATGAGGCAAATGGTATTCTCGTTAGAGAGTTACTGTGGAGTGTTTTTGTAATGTAACAAAAATTCGTAATCTATTGCAACGCTTATAAATTGTGGCTTTATTTAGAATTTAGATGTTGAGAAAATGTAGTTATCTTTCTTATTCATCAAGTTGAAAGTTGAGAGAATAATTATTCTTTGCTTTATTTGCAACAACAATATTTTACTACACTTTCCTTTTTCATTCGACTAAAGTGCTCTTTGAAAATTGTGGGTCTGGTATATGCACCGAATTACTAAAAAGTGGCGAATATGAGCGAGCGTCCTGGTTAATTACCATGAATATTTAACCTGTGAGCAAGTCGCTAATCTTTTTGTATTTTGTAGGAAGGTAATAAATAAATTAACAACCATATTGAATAAACTGTGTACTCCGTGTCTCTGCCGCGGTAAACGTAGAGTGGCGCCCATTTACAGAACTTTTGACTCAACAACACAACATCTCCGCTCCAGCAAACCGGCAAAACGAACATCAACTCAGCAGTAGATGACATTATTTCAAAGATTAAGATTATTAGTCTTCCAAAAAAAATTTTTCGTTTTACCCTTTTATCAGGGCGTCAGCAATTCTGACTTACTAAAGCCAAACGCACTTCTTTAATAAAAAAACAAAATTATATTACCAATGACGAGTCAAATGAAATGATGCGGTGGAATTGGTGGTAAAACTAGTGCCATCTAGAGCTAAGCCTAAAACTTAGTTCACGTGCCTTTCCTATAGATGGCTTGAATCGCCAGAAGGAAAGATCACATCAAATCGTAATTCTTATTTCCCACTATAAATTTATCATTGCTCGGTTTTTATTTGAATTAACGTATATAAACAGTTTTTTATTGCAGCAATTTACTAAACAATTTGATTAAAGATATTCAAGCCGATTATTTATTATAATGCCTTTTACGTTTCATCGCTGATGACAATAACGATTAACCTTTAATTCGATAATAAGTCTTCTTGATTCGAACCCATTATAAATGTTGTAGTTTGTATCGAAAGAATTATGCCACGAAAACAATAGAAACAGGTTCTTGATAATTTTAAGTACCGGATGTTGCGAGGACCTGTTGCTACGACCATCTATATCTGGCCTGGCACGCATATTATATTGTTAAATCCCTATAACTTTGTGACGCATTTATAGAAATACAAAGCAGCAGTTACAATCTGACAGTGTTACAAAAGTATAAATTATAAAAGGATACGAATAAAGGAATTAGGTACATACAATCAAGAGACAAATGCTCTGTTCTGGTGTTCTTGATTTGCATAAGATTAAGAATTATGTGAACTGTGACTTTGAATTTCATATACTTATAATTTAGGTTAGAGTTTAGACTTAAGTAATGGTTGCATCATTAGAAACCAAATGGACAGTATGTATAATAAACTTAAATACTGGTTGTTAACACAAAATTTGATTCAACAAATTTTTGGAGGAATTAGAATATTGTCATGCAGATAGCGCTGTAGTCGAGTTGATTAATATTAACCTTCGAATACTGCCTGAGCAGTTTTAGGATAATTGTAGATTGGAGCTGTGATTTTAGGGATTGTGTACTTTTGAAAACACTTAGTGTATAAGTAATTGAAAAAGTGCCCTGACAGGAACAATTCGATTCCGAAGTTTAATCGGGAACGTCAAAGAAGACGAAATGCCAAACATGTGTTCGGCATGTTCATGTTTGTAATTCCTACTATGCCCTAGCACTAGTAACAACTTAAATGTTGTTTGTTAGAAATCGTTGGTGGTACACTTCTTTACTTCTCATGGGTTTTCATTGCTCGTCATGGCTTAATTTACCGTCAATAATCAAATTATCTTGTATATTTTATAATAACATGTAATTTGTCCATCTAATGTTCTTTTATATTTGACCAATTTAACATACGAAATATCCAACTTTTAAAATTTAAAGTATCAACTAATGAGGAAGACATAAAACTATAATTTGAATATATGTTTGTTCCTTTTGTAAATTGGCAAATTAACAAATTAACTAAGCAACAAATTATATTTGAAAGATGAGAAAAGTACCTTAATTAATTTTATAACTTAGCAAAAGATAAGTTGCGGTAATTTTAATCGAAATGTTGGAATCGTTGTTTTGTTCGTGTTCGTTTGCTTGTTGTTGGCTTATTAAAAATTAAAATGTAAAATAATTTACGACGTTGTAATATTAGCATGAAAAGAACAGCGCGCAGCGTTTATGGTTTGCGTGTCTCGATTTTATTTTGTTCGTTATTAATGGGCCCAAAATGAAATGAAACACCTTCATAATTTACAATAATTTCAACTTCCAAAACGATGATGCAGTAACTGCAACTCTCAACGAATTGAGAGCTGATGCTAACCTTAATATTATACCGAAATAAAAAAAAAATCAAGGAAATAAAACACAAAAACAAAAAAAAACAAAGTATTTTTTCACTAGGAATGGCTGAATATCATCTTGTATTGTGATAAATTGGCAGTAGTGCGAGTTTAATAGGGCAAGGGTAAAAGGAGATTAACGATTAACTAAAATTAAAACAAAAATAAAGTAGAAAAACTAAGGAAAGACTTCATTTCTGTGAGCATTGTTTCCACTCATAGTTGATGCCATCAACATTTTCAGTCTATCAATAAGTTCATTCGGATTATCGCATTATACATACTCAATTGGCTTATTATTTAGTTGCATAAAATCAAAAGTACCTCTTCCTATTCTTGATGGTGTTCCAGTTTTTGAAATATTTAAAAGTTTACTTGTATATATTTCCCATTCTCTAATGCTTGGTTTAACATAAGTCATATACTTTTTCCCCCTGTTTCCAATTGTTCTTTCATATTCTTTAAATTTGACTTTGTTTGCATTCGTAATATTTACAAGTTTTCCATACATTAATTCATCATATTAATTTAGCATTTGATCTTTCTTTAAAAATCATTTCATATAATCCTTTTAGTTCCTTTAAAGGTTTCTCCTTTCACTACAAGGTCATCACCAAATTATAATGCCTGTGGCAAAGAGGATTCACTATATTCACGATTATCGTCCAAAATATTAACAAGTGAAAAGCAGTGTTCCAACCTTATAAAATAAAATCCCCAATGTTTGACAAATGACAGACAGAAGGTTATTGAAAAAATTTGGAGGTTATTCGAAAAGATAAACTTTTTATTTCGTCCAAATTCAGCATTTATATTCCTTTATGGAAATACTTTAATTCTTATTTTATTTTTGTGAGCATAAACCTACCATTAATGCCTGAACGATTAACATTTTGACAATATAATAGGCGTTTGTATTGGACCAACAACAAAACTGTTTTCAATTCCATTTTGGAGACCACAATTTTGTCTTAAACTTAAAGCTTCATTTCTTCAATTTGCTTTTATTATGTGTCTATTTTTATTTCATTTCATGTACAGGCAGGTATATATCAAGACTGCGTTTCTTCGTTTGTTCGTGCCCATAGTTATGTTTGTCCTATTGTTCACGATGGTCGGGCGGATAATTTAGTAATTTTCCGGACCATCATTGTTTATTGATCTCCCGCGGTTCGCGAGATGTAATCGGCGTTAATCGGACGGGTAGACTCGCACCTCCCCGTCGCGTTCGTTCATACGAGAACAACCTGCAGCAGTTTCAACTGAAAGTCTGAAAGCACATTTTACGATCATCATATTGGGATTGGGACCCATTGAGAAGCAACTAAAACTTCTACAGCCACGTAAACCACCCATTTAAATTGGATATTATACAAGGACTAATGATCGCATTATTTCTTACCACGTTTATACCGATGCATGAGATAACATTATTATTGAAATAAATATAAAATACATTTACCTCTGAACCACTTGGTGGAATTGATACCTATAAGTAGCTACCTACATTACCATTAACATAGTAGATTTCTTTAACTGATATGAAGTGGGAAAATTACAATATTTAAAAATAACTGTATAATCATCACTTAATTAGGTGTAAACGTTTTTGATGTTAAACGTTCAATTGGTTAAATTGATTCAATTTTAAAAGCAAACTTATAATTTGAACGTTTCAATCTTCTTTCCTTCCTTCAATCAACACGCTCTTTCTTAATCTTTCTCTTAACTTACCTACAACAATTTGGTTTTTAACCTGTCATCGCCTATAACGAAACGCATAATTTCTGTTTGCTTATTTCACTAGAAAATTATCGGTTTCGTTACTTATTACCCGAAGAAGTAAACGTTTTTATGAATGTCGACGAAAATAGTGTTTGTAATTGCACGTTTGTGTTCACGTTAACGCTTGTGGTTGCGTTTATGGTGTCGATTTATTAGACATTTTCGAGTTCTCACGTCGTGAGGAACCATTAAGTAATTCAGTGATTTTGAACGCACAAATTGATAACTCACGAAGCAATAATAGACATTTTTTATTCAGAATTGGGAAATTAAAAAGTCATAATTCATAAATATTTGTGAACGCGAAGTGTTTGAGTACCTTATCATTATTTTCTTGTTCAACTGTATCATATAATTTTTATCGAAATTATGGAACAAAAAATTAATCTTTTAAGTCTTATTGGTTAAATCGTCATTGTGATTGTGATGATAAATTGTAAAAATTGCCCGCAATTATTTCATGGGGTATCTGTGTGCATTGGAATTGTCATCAAAAACAAGTTTAATAATTACGACAATATTCAGACCGCTATGAAAATTAGTTAAACAAGAAGATTTTTTTATTATCAATTCAGGAACTCTTCTTCAGGTTCTTACAACATAATTTTTTTTTATTATTTTTGATTCTATTTTATTCATTCCAGAATAAATAATTGGTATTGGTATTTGAAATAATTTAGAAATAAAACCTGTATGAATAACTTCAAAATATGCAAATCAAAATGAAATTTAAAATTCAATTAGAAATAGATAAATTTTAGTTATTCTTACTTATATAAATTTATTTTATTCATTCAATGTTAAACAAGAAGCTAAACTCATTTTTATCTTGAGGATATTCAAGACTCGTGCCACAAAATTCTCTATTAAATTAATCAATTTATTTATACTTTAACTTTTCAACTCGTCGACTTACACATTTATGTGATAAAATTTTGAAATATAAAATTGAAACTTTTAAAAAATATGCTTTACCTAGAAACAAACGATGCATTGTCCTTTATTTCATTTCTTTGTATTTATTTTTATATTTATGGCTTTTTATGAGTCTAGGTCTACGAAATAGAAAATTCATTCTAGCCAGGCCAGTATATGAGAGGCGATAAAAAATGAATAATTAAAATATGGAGAAAACCATTCTATTGGTTTTGAAAAAAAACACAAAAATGCACATAAAGAATGTACAAAAAGATAGAAACACAGCAGACAATAATCCTTATAATGGAAAAAATCCACAATTCAAATTTTTGTCCTCTCACCGAGCATTTATGGAGAAATGGTCCGTGATGATCTAAACAACGTTTCTACATTGCATTACGACAATGCCACCTGATCAATTTTTTTACATGGGTGGTGCTTAACTATAATATCCTCTGTTCCGTTACTAAAGGACGGTTTATGATTGACATAACTTTAAGTAAGATCAAGAATTTGAGTTGACATATTACTTACATGTTACGTGGCAACTCATAAACTTGAAGTATTTATTATATTTATTATTATGTCAATCATAAACCGGCCTTTATTTTATTGTGTTGTGTAGGCATGATTCACTGATTTCAGTAGTAGGTATATCAACCAATGGCAGTTCGAAGTTAACTTTCTTGTTAAAAGTTACAATCTATCAGTACGTTATGAATTATGGCCTTATTCCTGTTGCAATTTCATCCGGCACTTTGTCAAACAATTTTTCTATTTCAATATTTCGATCCACTTAACGTAGTTACTCATAGAGTCATAGACAAGAACAACATGACAGTAAAAATGGTGGAAAACATATGATACCTTTATTTATTGAACTTATAAACCGTCCAACTAACTCAATGGCAATTAATTAATGAGAACGTGTCCCGTTCTTGTATTCAGTTGACAGATGTTCGGGTTGGGCGCTTGTCAGTTCCTAGGAAATTTATAAATAGCTGATTTACTTTTTTTCAAACATGCGTAATTGTTGCAAAGAGAAATTATACAGGATGTTATAAAATACATAACCATATTTGTTTACAAAATAAAGTTTTGTAGAAGATTTACGAAAACACCCTGTATTTTAAGGTAGTGACTAAGAGAAATTTAATTTTTGCCTTCTTAATTTGCACAAAAGTATACATACAAATTGCTTGACATGTGTTCTTAAAACAAATAAGTTTACTTAGTAAGAGTAAGAGTAAGTAGCAGTTGAAGATTGAAAAAGGAAAATTTACAATACGATTCCTTGCCAAAGAAAGATAGTCAGAAAGTTTACGAGTAGTTGACGATAAGTAAATTTTCTTGTACTTGTTTGTAAGTTAACGGCTTCTTGCGTTATCTTAAATACTTAAGTTTAAATGAATGTCGTTTCGACATTTTGACAAGACTTTTAGCTCACAATCTGAAGTCAAATTAAAGTGAATGGAAAAGTAAAAGTCGAAATGCGTTTAATTTTTCTACTGAGCGTACTCATAATTGTATAATTAATTTATTGTTGAATATTGACTAATATTTTTATCAAAAACATATTGAAAGGAAGTTGCATTTTAAGTGTTTGTTGTTGAATGCAATGAGTAATTTATAAATAAATTTAATTGTTTTGAAAATGTTTCCTCATATCTAAACATCTGTTCGCGGATGAATAAAAACCAGAAATTTATTAATTTGACATCTATAATTTATGACTCAAATTACAAAATTCATTAATTCATTCAAATGTTAATTAATTAATAAAAAAAATCAGCAATTTATTGAGCGCCGTGGTAAAAAACACAACAAATAAACAAACCGTTTGTTTCAAATTATTTTATTATGTAGATACATAAAATAATAGCTCAATTTAAAGTCAAATATTCGCGTTACTTCATGTCGGTTTCGCTTATTGAATATGAATGAGTTTTATTGATTAATTATTGAATAACAACCAACCACGTGATGGTTGTGGCTTGTATTCGTTTAGCGATAGTGTAGGATTGTTGTTTATGCATCGTATATGCTTGGGTAGTAAAAGTGAATCCGAAATTAAGGAAGTGGAGGCGCGCGCGATTCATCGTTTTGTATGCATGTGTGTATGTATGTATGTACAAACCTGAGTAAACGAACACGAACGGTGTGAGGTCGCACACAATCGAATCCAACAAGTGACCTCGGCGCACGTTTTCATTCATAAAACGTCCTCGCATAAAACGACTTGAAGCAAAAACCTAACCGCCATCCAAAGCGAAAGAATGCTCTTTTTATGATGGAATTGGATTGCGTAATGGAATTTGCTAACTATTAACTATTGGCTATCAAACAATGGAATATTGAGTTGCCGACTTCTGAACTGCTGCTGATGATTCAAGTGAGGTTTTCGACCCCTTGTTTTTATGCTCACTAATTCGTTGTCACGCGTATATTAATACAAAAGCAAACAGAATGTCGAAGCATTAATAGGTTTTTTTCTTCTTCTTTCAATCTCCAACATTCAACAGTATAATGAAGAATGAAGCGGTCGGTATACGATACGCGAGACGGGAAGACGTCAAATTGAAGAAAAGAAAGAAAAAAGAAATGCAAAACGAAAGGTGCCCAGTCGAGGGATAATTTGATGAGTGGGTGAGGAATTGTATAGGCACGTGCCTACATGATGATGATAGGAAGTGAAGATACTTTGTGGACCTAAATATATTTCATTTAATCGTTTCATGTTATTCAAATTACTTAATTGTTATTTTAAGATATAAATATGAAGAAAATTACGCCAAAAGATTGATTAGCTGCGCATATCTATAAATTTGCAAATAGCGCAACGTCTGTGTTAAAATTCGTACCAAGCTATAACATTTGCTGACACTACCCCAGTCTCCTCCGTCATCATTTAAATTATGTTGTAGAAAAGCAGTTCTCAGATGTCCAGGTTTTGTGTGGTATAACATTGAGAGTAAGAGGATTTGTACTGAATTTGCCATGTTTTATTTATTCCTGCAGTGGACCCTAAAGTGTCGAGAATCGTCAGTCGGGATAGTAGGAAAGAAAGTAAACAATGCAAATAAGTGACGGGAATAAACTGCAGACAGTTCATAGTTTGGATCGAGTGCATTGGCTCGTGCATCAACCTCAAACCTCCAGGATAAGTTAAGGAACTATGCAAAACTTGTTGTTGTTTCAAACACCAACTTCCTATCGCCACATTTCAGTCCAGGACTAAATCTGACGAGACTTTTAAGAAGTAAATGTCACACGCTACATCAAATTCGAGGAATTCAAATACTTTTGTTGGAAAAACAATATGGAAATTGCAGGTTTATTTTAAAGATAAAGAAAACTCATGGACTGACGTCAACAAAAAGGTACTAAATTATTCTGCTTCAAATTATCACGCTCATTAGAGTACTTTCCAAACTTGTTAGGTAAACTACTATTCCATTTCACTTCACTTTACGGCCCAATTGAAATGAAGCGGTGGTAAATCGAAAACGGGTATTCCCGTACTTAACTGAATTGTAAATTTTTGCGGAAACAAAAATAATGACCTAGTAGATTTCACAGTTTCAAGTAAATGAAAATGTTATATTATTATTGTTTTTTCGTTTTTCAAAACAGAAAATGTCGTTTCATTCCGTTCTCTTCTCGTTACGTATATTTATAGCAAAAAATACTTGACACAGGACATAGTGAATAAAATATCGTTAATGTATGTATGCTAATTTTCCATCGTGGCAGGTTAATAGTTTTACACATGATTTGACCGGGAGGTGAGAAGATACGATCTAGAATATGAACTCATCTCATAACTCATTAACGGATGCATCGTTCGTCTTCATACCGGTATACCAATTTCTTCTTCTTTGAAAGCTAGCTGCGAAGAGTCTAAACATTTTTACATATATACCTATACCTATGAATTTAAACAGACGAGCCGAGAATCATATTTACAGGACCAACAATTAACTTGTCGTTTTTCTAATAACATTCAAATACACGTAATATTTTATTCTTAATTCATATTATTATTTAAAATGTTTCTTAATGGGCGCACAATCTTACACTGAGACTTGGACTTGGTTAATTCGGTTCGTATCATCCCAAATGGAAAAGTCTCATTTCACTGATGTTGGCCAGTTTGGTCGTTCCACGTTTACAAATTACCAAAAATGCATTCCCATTCGTATACGTGCTTTTAACAAGACAAGAAGCTTGACCGCTAGTTAAGATATACCTGCGAGACATGGCAATTAACATAAAACCATTTTTCTAAACTGGTAATGTTAATATATTCATTCATTCGTTTTAAATATACATCTTGAGTCTTTGGTGAATTTTCAATAACTGTACAGTGTACACGAATCACTTTTAATTCGTTTTATTATTATTGGGTTGTAACCTATTTTTTCTACCTTATTGCCTTAGCATTATAAAAATTGTGAATTTATTATTTAACATGAAACACATGGCAGTTTAGTTCTGATTCCTGAAGTAGAAAGCTATATCAAAAGCAATTTGAAACGGTGTAAACTAAATACTTTTTATTATATTACAAATTCCTAAACCAATTTATTGAAGAAGTAAAAAATTTATACGAAACGAACAAGTAAATGTTGCAAGATCTTTGCATTCGATACGGTTTTAAGTAAAATAGATATGCGCGCGCGATATGAGCAACGCTCATGAGTCAAAACGACGAAGAACGCGTCCGTGTCCGAGTCCTGCAGGTATAATTTATCGACCGCGATGGTCGAGTCGAAAGAATCGAGAAGACAAACATTTATACTTATAATACATTTATATTCATATATAACATATAACATTGCAGAAACAAACTGAATTGATCCAAACCGAAGTTATACCTTGTCCTAAAACGAAACACAGAGACAGAACGAGAACACACCCAGCTGCCAAACGGGGCTCGGTTAACTCGGTGGAGATAGACAAGAAGAAAGAAGAAAGACCCGTCGAGGATATTGTCTGCCTTGCTGGCAGTTGCTGGCTGCCGCACGCGTCGTTGCCTTTATTTTATACTTTACTTCTTCTTGCATTTGCATTTACCATTTACGATTTACCAATTCTTCGTTTGCTCTGTCCTCTGTCACTATCGCTGTCGCATTGTCATTGTCATTGTTGTCCTCAGTGACACCTTATTTGTTGCGTTATTTATTTTATTAGTTTCAAGAATGTCACGATAAACCATAAAAATGTTATAGGCAATAATGTTTTATTATATTAGGAGTAAGAAACGAATTTGATATGAACGTCAAGTCAACGTTGAACACAAAAAGGTACGAGTTTATAAAATGAATCTGAATGTTTCAAAGTTAATTTTATTTTATTTGTTTCTAAGCATAATTCAAACGGGCAAACGTACCCAAGAAATTGAAATTATTTTTATAATGAAATATATAATTTCACTGTATTCCCGGAACAGAAATAGTTAAAAGCGCGGAATATCTGAATAGACCTATAGAAACTTTCTAATTTGTATGTAAGCGCTCTTGGAGGGAGTGGCATAACTATCTCTGTTCAAGGAAAATAAGAAGGTATCCTAAATATTGGAAATGCATTAAAATATGATATTTTCATGTATTTATATTAAAACCAGATTTTTTATTTAAATTTATTGATGAAATAATTTCATAATTTAAGTATACAAAACTAAAAGGGACATATACTTGACAATAGATATAAAAATAAATCCGATTCTGTTCGAAACAACTTGGACACCAGTTGATTGTTTAATTTTATAATGAAATATATAATTGCACTGTATTCCCGGAACAAAAATATTTAAAAGCGCGGTATATCTGAATAGACCAATAGAAACGTTCTAAACTGTGTGTGAGCGCTCTTTGAGGGAGTTTGTTCAAGGAAACCAAGAAAGATACCTAATTATTGCAAATGCATTAAAATATGATATTTTCAAGCATTTATATTAAGGGCCGGATTAATTAATTAAAAACAGATTTTTTTAATAAATTTATTAACGAAATAGATTCTAATTTAAGTAAGTATACATAACTAAAAGGGACATGCTTGGCAACAGATATAAAAATAAAGCCGGTTCTGTTCGAAACGATTCGGACACGCGTTCGTTGTTTAATCACGACCATGCTAGTGTTTTTCGTGTCAAAGAGTTATTTATATTTGTAGTTAATAATAATATAACGTATTTTATTGATGCGTTCGCATCATTTACGATGTCTGTTTAAGGCGTTTTAACAATATCAAACATTTAAGTATCTTAACGTGACATTAAACAATAATTTTCTAACGTTAAATGCCATCATAGTAATATTTTAGAATGGAATTATCGATATTAATATTTTTAAATATTGAAATAACACAATTTTTAATAACTATAAAATTTTATCTATAAAATTAAATTGTAAAATGGCCGTTTTAAGTTTGAATTTAGTTAGAGCAACTTGTCGGCACGAAACTCGGTGTGCAGCTTCAGAACCGATACTGAGACGACCTGGTTCGAAATTGAGCAAAATCGTTCGATAAAGAAGACCAAAATATATTAATTTCTAAAGTGTCAAATTTGTGTGAGCTTGTGTCACTGTAAACAAAATTCCAGTCGAACCAAACAACTTGTCGAGATGAAACTTGATATGCGGGTTTAGTGCCGTCGTCCCAAGACCTGGTTCGTAATTGAGCAAAATCGGTCGGTAAAGAAGGGCACTTTACTTGAATGTCAAACCGCATGAATTATATTTGAAAAATTAAATTGTTAACAGTTAACCGTTAACAAATTCCAATTTGACTTTTGAAATAATAATAACTCTGGAGAAGTGTGCCGTAGTGATTATGCTTTTTGCTGTTAATTTTTCGTTCTAGAATATACCAATAAAGATATGCTTGTTAATCATAGTTACCATTTGGTAAATACCAACGCCTCTAGCTGCCTAGATTTATCTAAATGATTCAACCAGCCCCCTTGAGCCTTCAGCATGACTAATGACTTATAAACGCTTATACCTTAGCATTCTTTGTGAAAAAGCTAATGTCTTCATATCGATGATTACTAACGTTAAAGCTTTAGTTTTGCTATACATGGCAACTTGGCAACCAGTTCAGAATTTCTAGAGAACTTCGTATTCACTCCTAAGTCCTGACAACTTGCAACAAATTCATTTCAATGTCCAATTAATCGTCTCGAAACGACTATTAATTATCTTGTCATAACAAATAAAGTATGGTGAGAAACTGGCAAAAATCACTTTTCGATCAAAATTAGTGCATGGTTGGAAAGTTGTGCGGTGCGAATTTAACGTACCGATTTATGTGTACTCCCTTTGTTACTTCCTACAACTATTTGTTGGCACAGTTGGTAAAACGAACGGTCAACTGAACTCAACTCAACTATGCCGTTTTTCTAAAAAGTCATCGGAACGTGGACGATTTGCTTATATGTTTCTGGTTTCATATCAGTGTTCATATGCGTATTTTATGCGTGTATACATATTGCCGTTGTATATCCTTGGTCTTGTCTTGTCTCTTCGTGTGTAACGTTACTTTAGTAGTTTTAAGTACATAAAACCGAACCAAACAGCCAAACAGGGCGAACATTTATCGCCCATAATTTATCTACCGAGCATAAATTACCGGTGACTGTCACAATAACACAAAATCTCATCATCATTAAGCAATACATTTTTTCTTGTTGTTCGGCCATCCGTACCATCGTTTTATTTGTTGGTTGCTGGCATACGGCATACCTATACATATTTAGTCTTGTCCTAGCTCATCATATACAATTTATTTGCTCTTTATTTACTTGGTTTGTGCCATCGGACTAAAGTCTAAAATAAGGTCTTGTAATATAGCAAATAAAGTATGGTGCGAAACTGGGAATGTGTAAGTGTAACTTATAGTAAACGGGAAATGCGTTCGCTTCGTGCGTTGAATAGTTCGGTTCATTTGGCATTCGCGTGAGTATGAGACGAAATTGCGAGCGATTAGCGAGAGATTAAGATAAGCCATCGTCTAGAATGGTTTATCAGGGAAGCAGTTAAACCGTTAATTTACTGTAGTTATATATATACATACATAAGTAAGTTAAAAAGACACAGTTTATAGTCATAACGCAGGCGACTTCTTATATTTATATAAAATAAAGTTTGCATAAGAAACGTGGATGTGCGAAATTTGATCTTTCTAGTGAGCGGTCCAGGTACAATTTTTGATGTTAGTATTCGCACTCAGAGCTATAATATTATCCACCGCGAAAGTATTTTAATGATGCAATCCGCCATACAGAGTGTTCTAAATTATAGAGCCCTGACATCCATATTTAATACTGAGATTTTCGATACCGCTTTGTAAAGGACGGTTTATGATTGACATAATATTAAGATATGATATAACATAAATAGTTCAAGAATTTTATGAATTGCCATGTTACGGTTTATGATTCAATCATAAACCGTAACTATTTATGTTATATCTTATGTTAATATTATGTCCATCATAAACCGTCAATTACAGACACAATTTTGTTCAAACATTTTAGCTGTCGACAATTAATTCAGATTTTCCATGTTACGTCATGCCTACGTCACGAACCTAATCAGCTGATCAGTACAAGTATGGCTGAAAAAGCATACACCTCAATAACATCATTGCGTTCTTGTTATTTTATCAGTTATTTTGCGTTTTTGCTGAAAAGTGGAACACCAGTGAAAACAAAGGTAAATATAAATGACAAAGGTGATCAGCTGTTCAGTGGGAAGGTCAAATAAGGGTCATACCTGTCACCTGCGGCCCCTGCGGGCATGGATATCAGATATATAGACATCTAGTATAGAAATCTTTCAATAATATTGGATCATTCTGTATAAAATTATTATTCATCCTATATGTCTTCCTGATCGGCAAATTGAAGCTTCTGCAAAACAACGAATGAACCAAGAAATAAAAAATTAAATATATCTACTTATACCGGGTGTTTCCTAATTGGCGGAATCACACCAGGTAACATTGTAGTTCGTGCCAAAAGAAAACGAAAATCTTAATACGAAAATGCCAAGGAAGTCTTCGTTTGGCCTCACGAGGACAATGAAAGTTTTATAGATGTGACAACACTGGGCAAATAATTTTGAATTTGCCGCCGATATGTAAACATATTTGCCATCGTAAACACAAAAATGTGCAAAGATGTCATAGTGACGTTGCCATGTGTATTTTAGATTTGAATTTAATATTTTTCCTGAAAGAATTTTACAATGAACTTCATAAACTTTATTATAAGTCAAAATGGAAGTCATTTGGTACATAAAATATGCAATTACATCAATTTTTGTGCATTCAAATCTGGAACTTCAAGGACCTCGTCAGGCCAAACGAAGACTTCCTCGTCATTTTGGTATATTAAGATTTTTGTTTTCTTTTGGCACGAACTACAATGTTACCTGGCGTGATTCCGCCAATTAGGAAACACCCTGTATATCCGTATGTGCCACAAACTGCTAGTACCTGATTATAGATAATCATTATACATATAGTCGAAGAAAGTTGGGTTGAACGTTTTCATCGCATATAAAAAATCATTTATTTCACATCGTGAAAATTATTGCCGCAATAAGTATAAAACATAAACTTTGAAATTTGTGCAGAAATTTATCATTTTACAAGTTTATTCAATATTTTTCTCCTCCTCCTTAAATATAACTTTCTTATTCACATACTTACTTAACATATTAACATGACTAACTATATTAAATGTAAACCGCGATGATAATCATTTAATTTTTACCTTTACCTTTTCAATTTTAATTCAGTTTTTTCTCAGGTAATAAAAAATAATAAAAATCAAGTTATCACTGCTTGGAAATCTCAAGTTACAAAATGTTAAGTAAAACGTTACGAAATTATTTATTTATGTACTTGTACTTGTACATGCTCGCCAAGTCGCCAAATTCATAAATCTGTCGCGAGTCGATTGACAATATATATGCGTTTTGAATTTTTAATTCCACTGATGTATTGGTTACTATTGACTGATATAATTGACGGATTGATTTATTACATTTGGCAGTTATTGACAAACTAAATAAAGAAAATAAAAACGTAATTACCTATAAGTATATAATAGTGACAAAGCATTAAAAATGAATCGCATTTGAATAACGTGACAGATTCCTGATTATTTCTTTATTTGGTTTCTTATATTAATAATTACAGGTGTTCATCTCAATTCATTGCATTAGGGTGACGTATCTATGGCATTATGGACTCATAATCCCATGGATACGCGTGTTTATTATTCATAATGCCATCGATACCAAACATAGACACGCATATGCGTATCTAACAAACGGAAAAGTTTGTAGTATAGAATGTAACTCGTGAATTATTGTTCTAATTCACTTGGATGGTTACGACCCAATAATACACTAATTGAATAATATGCTATATTATTTAAAAATTGTGCGGTGTCAATGGCTGCTATGTTCTTACTTTTGTTTTAATAAAACGAATTATTGATTTCCACAGCATATTTTTCTGACTGGAGCTGAAATTATTTCCTGGATTTTAATAGAATAATATAAATATTCATGAATTCGAATTCGAGTTGTAAGAATCAAGCAAATTATTAAACGATAGATTATAAACATTGTTATTTGATTTTCCCATGGAACTTATTATAATCCTCTCACATCATAATCATACAAGTTCCAACTTCCAACGTAAATGACAACTTGAACATGAATAAAACTTTTACGTTTAATTAACAGCCGATGCCGAGTTTATAATATAAGTAAGCCATCCATGATGTAATTGTGAGATTAACGATTTTCCAGTAATGAATATATGAAGTATAATTAAATCATTTGACAAACGTAATAAATTTAAACGTATTTTTAAAATTTGCTTTCATAATAAAGCCATTATAGTACTGAAAGCGGTTCGTTAAGGCATCTATCCTTCTATATCTATCATATACAATGCTTTAAGATTTTCTTAAGAGAC
>JARJEB010007505.1:0-10748 GCA_030264535.1 Liometoxenus newtonarum
AGTAATAAAGTAGTGAGGGTAGCAAAGTTCATTCCTTTAGAATCTAATGGTAGAAACCATGGAAATTTTGAGTTTGTTCCTCGGTTCTCGGTTATTGTTTATACTTTATATTCACGTACATAATTAATATGAATAACCGCAGTTGAAGTAGGTGCATTTCTTTGTGGTTAACTTTTTGCACTCGTTAAAGTTAAAGCTGTTTCTTTGTACCATTTCTCCCTAAAAAGTTTAACTTTTCTAACTCTCGGCAGAGACGGGTAGAAAAGGTGAAAGCATCCGCACTTGTGACTATCTCTGAATAGCATTTGTCGAGCTCAGCGTCGAGTTTTACCGCTAGATGTCACGCGTAAAAATTTGAGATTACAAGTTCTGCTTCTCGTTTTTGTGCAAGAAAAATATGGATTTTTCCGATCCAAGTGAGAAATTCTGAATATTGAAGGGCAAATTTATATGTTTGACTTGAAAAGTAAGTACTTAGAGTTCTGAAAATGTTCTGAAACAGGGTGACCATCAGTTTCACGAACCATTTCTTTCCTTTCACTTAAACTCGTCAGAAAAGTTACTTACAAAGAAATGCACCTAGTGTTTCAGGAAATCCCAAGTTATCGTTCTATTCCCTTCCACCACTGAAAGGTCGAACTTCGGTAGTTCAAACGAGCCAATCTGTAATTGTTGAAAAGGAAGGTTTTGTTGTGTGGGTTAATAAATTAAAGCAAGCCAAAAATGTTATGAAAAATATGAAAGTATGCTCTAATCACTTTTTAAAAGACGAATTTATATTACCTTATAGGTTAAATTGGAGGTTAAATTTAATACTAAGCATTGTGTTTATAAAGCGTAATTATTTTGGATATTCGGTATAAAATCATCCTTCTGCAGCGCCTACACAAAATATGCCAACATTTTCAATCACAACATGCAACATTAATAAGATGTTTGCAGTAAATTTGCCACTTCTTTTCACTACGCCGCAAGTTATTATTTAAAACATTTTCTACTTTTACAAAACAACGTCAGACGACAGTATGGTGCTTCGAGAAGGTTTAGTACTTGGTTTAGTTTCAGATACATCTGATAAAAATACAAATTATCTTATAAATTACTAATTAAATCACTTTGAAAACGTATAACTTTACATGGATTCATATGAAAGTTATGATCTTTTACTTCACTCGATCCACCATTTGCTAAAAAGACAGCGCCATCTAAATTCCAATAGACGAAACTCCAAAACATAGTTTTGTTATTTGAGCACTGGTACTGGCAATTAAAAAATAACCCTCACGTGTGGAACTCATTTAGTTTCAGATACATCTGATAAAAATACAAATTACTTTATAAATTACTATTTATATCACTTTGAAAACGTATAACTTTACATGGATTCATATGAAAGTTATGATCTTTTACTTCACTCGATCCACCATTTGCTCAAAAGGCAGCGCCATCTAGATTTAATTTTAAATCCCAGTTACTTAATTTTCTTTTAGTACAATTACTACCCAGTAGTAGTTTAGATGCTAGATAGCTTTAGAGGGTTATTTTTATAATTTTCTCGCGTTAATAACCACCTTTATAATAGCACGCGCATGCGTGAACATTTAGCCCCGAAAATTAGGTTGTCGCCGAGGAAGTTTGGCGCTTCAAGGGAAAAGGGGCGGTTCAAGGGAAGTAAAAGAGCAACTCGCCAACCTAAATATATGCAACTTCCATTCAAGGACTTGTGTCAAATAGAAAAAGAGCTTAAAACCCAGAACGGGTCTGAACCGTTCTTAGTGTCAAATCGAAAGCACGTATAGGTTCCGCAGAGAGTTTCGCTTCCTTATAACTTTATTTATGGATAGGCCTATAGAAATATAAGAATAGAGAGAACATGATTTATCAGCGTGGAGCAATCAGTCCGGGGGCGGAAGGGGGTTTCACCAGTCTCGCGTTAAGCCTCGTTCTCACTTGCGAATATTCGGAAAAAATTTTGGGAATATTCGGAAATCGCATTTTTCACGTTTTTGATGGTTCTCACTTAGAATAATTCGTCCGATTTTTTTCCATATAATTCTTACGGCGAGGTTGACAGCTGTCAGGTAAATTTTTGGAATTGCAAATTCGCAAAAAGTAGGAATGATTTCAACTTTTTTTGATGGCTGTCAAATTGTCCGAATATAAGGACGTTTTTTCCGAATATTCGCAAGTGAGAACGTGGCTTTATTAGCCTGTGGGTGTATTTTTGGTAGTCTACATTTAAGGGTATTAGTCTATATGGACAAATTAATATGGTGCAATATAATATGGCGGACCAGTGCCATGGTGCCATCACATTTGTATCAATACCAGTGATGGGATTTGCACCGGGTGCAAACGTTTAAGCACCGGGTGCAATGGTATTGAATGCACCGAATGCACCCAGTGCAAATCGTTTGGACCCATTTTATGCCTTCGACATGTCACTCTTACTACTCTGAGTAGATCTGTAGCACTTTGAGCAGGTCATAACATATCTGAGTAATTTACGCTGGCAAATCGGAAGCAATACAAAGGGTGCAATGATTGCACCGAATGCACTAATTGGGTGCAATCGATGCAACCATTGGATGGCGTATTATTCAAATAATTGTAAATATTAACGTTATTGCGGGAATCTGATTGCACCAGGTGCAAACGGGTGCAAACCCTGCATGTTTGCACCGGTGCAAACCGGCTTGCCATCACTGGTCAATACCTTCTCTCTAGGAATATTATAAACTGTTCGGATGGACTATTCCCTTAGATAGACTAATGGCTTTGGGATAGACTGAATGGGAAACATATTAGCCTGAGATTTACGAATATGAAGGGTGATTTTTCTGTTTACCTTTTCCCATGCAGCCATTTTTGACCAATGTCAAAAGTATTCGATTCTCAGTGGATTCTCCCCACAAATGCCCCCAGAATATTGCATTTCCTTGGGGTGCGTTTGGTTTGACGCTCTGATCGAGAGCGTTTATTCTTGCTTGATTGCGTTTGGGTCAACTTCGAATGATCATTTCGAGTTACTCGAAGTGCTCAGATCGCTAAAAGCATGGTCAACAATTTTGTTTTAACTTCGTTTGCATTTATACTTTCTTAATTTAAAAATAATAAGTAATACAAGATCAGGGTCGACTAGGGTTTAACCAAGGTAGAATTTATATTTAAATTTGGAAGACGAATAATCGAATTTAAAGGTTATGTTTGCCTCCAAGCTCGCTTGCCAGAAAATATACTCATGCTTGAAAATGACGTCATCACACTCGATCGCTCGACCGAGTTCTAACCGAAACGTACCCTTGGTATAAAATTTTCTGCCTCCTTGATTTGACGCATGCGCATTTAGAATTGAAATTCTACTGTCTGATCGTCTGATGTCATAAAATGACAGAAGTTAAATAAAGTTCGTCCTTCGTTGTTAACACAACACAGGCAAATAATAACAATTTGTCAAATGCAAAAACACAGACACCCGTGTTGTAAATAAAGAATTTGTTTTAAACGTGCCTGCCAAAATAGTGAGGTCAATCATCCCACGTAGAATATTACATTTGGTAAGTGAGAACATGCACTAGACTAGAATATATTTAAAAAAAAAATGTAAACAACAACACTAATTATAATTATGTTAAGTGAATCGTGACGATCCCATAGTTGTTTCTAATTTAATTTGTAATTCATTTCCAGTAATGGCATTCACTTATCCATCTTCCTGAATAAACAATAAACATGGAGGACTACAAATTTCTATTCAAAGTTGTATTGGTGGGTAACGCTGGTGTAGGGAAAACATGTCTTGTAAGACGATTCACACAAGGATTGTTTCCTCCCGGACAAGGTGCTACTATTGGTGTTGATTTTATGATAAAAACTGTGGAGGTTGATAATGAAAAAGTTAAGGTAATTTCTTTCTGGATACACAATTTCATTTTATGTTTTTTACTTTTACAGTTAGTTTTCTATTTTTATAGTTGCAAATATGGGACACAGCAGGTCAGGAAAGGTTCCGCTCTATAACGCAAAGTTATTACAGATCTGCACATGCACTCATCTTAGTTTATGACATATCTTGTCAGCCAACATTTGACTGTTTACCGGACTGGTTGCGTGAAATTGAAGAGTATGCGAGTAGTAAAGTGTTAAGAATATTAGTTGGTAACAAAATGGACAGGGAGGATAGAGAAATACCAAGACATGTTGGTGAAGATTTCGCACAACAGCATAATATGTATTTCCTCGAAACGTCCGCCAAAGAAGCTGAGAACGTTGAGAAGTTGTTTATGCAAATTGCTGAAGACCTTATGGAAGTAAGTAATCATTAAAACTATGTGTCAGATATACTGAGTTGGGGTAATTGAGGTAAAATATGATTCGCTTGTTTCCTTGATTTACAATCTAGTTTTCATTAAGTTTTATTTGATCTGCTGATAAAGACGATGATATTTTTATAGTATTCCAATTGAAGACTTATAAACTAATGAATTCAACATGAGTTTTTACTTTTTAGTGTTCCATATTTCTGGAATTTTGTTTTGAATTTCCGTCGTAATCACTTTAACGTTTGTTATAAGTTTGACTGTTTTTGGTAGAATTCGAGGAAAAGGTGTGTTCGGGTCCACCAAATCGACAAAATTGGGTACATGTGTGGAGTGTGTGAAAATAGCAACAAGAAATGCAATAATTTTTTCAAGATTTTTATTTGTTGTCAAAAGTTTTAATAAGCAAAAATGATACGCCAGCGTCAAAAAATCTCCGAAATGTTTAAAAATGTTTGAACTCGAGTCACTATTTTCACAAACTCGAATCTGTTTCTGCTTAGTACCTTAAGGAAGCGATCGAAACGTGTTCCTATTCAATAATCGTCAAATAAAAATGTAATTTTAATCCGTCTATGTTGCGCAAAATGTCCTGTTAATAGAATTTACTTTTCTGTTTTCGAAGTTTTCGAGTTCGAAACTATTTTTATTGAACATACCTTCTTTCAGCAAGCAAGAAGAAGAGACTTACTACGTTATGATAGCAATACAACCCATATTCAAGGAAAGACAAGCACAATAGGCGATAGTAATTGTTGTAGTAAATTGAACTAATTGCTTTCGTTGAATTCCCACCTTTTTACTTCATCAATACATAATTAGGTTGTACTCAGGTAATTAAATAATTTCATAAAATTACAAATCATTCAAAGTCAACATCATTCATCTATTATTCTATTCGAACAAAAGTCGTGAACAAATACTTTAATAAGGTGATATATCGATAGGTCAAAGTTAGACTAATCTTACTAAGATGAATATGTTTGACTTTAGGTGATTTAAATTAAAATTTCTTTGAAAATGATAGAAACGATTGAATATTTGAAGGTCTAAAACTTTACACCTACATATGTAGATCTGTTTTCTGCTGGATTACATTTGTGAATTCATGTTAATTTTTTTGCCGTTTTGTACCTATTTGTTCAAGTTATAAACTTAACCTGTAATTCAAAAATTTGATGTTTAATTTATAAATTGTTATTATTTATTTATATTCAAGTTGAAGCAATATTATTAATAGTTTGGTGATTTTATTTATTGAAATTATGATCGGAAATACTCTATGTTGCATTGAAATCCCATTGTTGCTGTGATTTACTACATATAAAGCAGACACAAAAGTTACGTTCCTTTTACACTAAAGTGAGTGTCACCCATGTTGTGTTCAGAAAATGACGTCATTAATTAATGCTCAAATGAATGCGAAATGAGCCGCCTCGCTCACTTTTACTTTATTCTTAACAGATTGCATGACGACATTATTTCAAACAGAAATTTACAAAACTTTAGAACTGTCAATTCGACAAATCCCTCTTTTTACCTGAGTACGATCCACTCACTAAAGCACAAGCTGCCGAGTAATTTCAGTTAACCTCAGTTGAACGAAATTTCGTATTTGCAAGCAACTGAGTCATGACGTCATAACTGCTGGGAATTAACTGAGATTTCGTGTAAAAGGAACGTAACTTTTATCTATTCTATACATACAGAGATTTTTTATTATATAAATTGCATTTTTTGTTAACATTCCATGAACGATGAGTTAATAAATATCGCTTTTTATGTCGTAACATCAATTACAATTATAAATGTGTTGGCAAATAGTTAACAAATAAATATGTTATTAAATCAATTGCGATAACTATTTTTAAAATATCGCACTCGAAAAGATATAATAAATGTACACATGTGGAAAATAGAAAACAAGAATTCTAAATGGAAATCGATCTTTCATTGCAATTACTTTTTTATTTAATTCCGTGTGTTACATTTTTGTTGGGACTATAATTTACATTTTCTTTTTTATAAAAATCATTTAACAAGTGAAAAGTAAAAATGTTTAAATCAGTAGATTTTGTTACTTGGGTGCTGCATTTAGTCACATTTAGTTTAGAAATAAACCAAAAAACATGAGATGTCCTTTTAGTTTTTGTTTATTTCTATCAACCTAGATATACATTTAATTTTCATATGTTGTATTTTCTCAAAAGACAATTAAAAATAAAATATAAAATGTATTTGAATAAAAATTATGGGTAGAGTGTAATTCCATAATAAATTGTTTCGAACAACAAAATGAACACTCGGTATTTAAAAAGGAAATAAAATTTTCTGTACTATTTGACTTTGCTCTAACCAATTTAACATTAAAGCATATATTTTCAATTTTATGGTATGTAGTAAAAATAGAGCAAACGCCCAAATATTATTTTTAGTAATTAAACGCTTTTACGATTTGATGTACCAAATGATCCAAAATGGATGACTTGAGTAATTCATCAAGTGCTTATGATGATTTTCTGATAGCCATTCATTTTGGATCACTCTGTATAGACCTACACACATCTCATTGGTAAAGTACGTTCGTTTGTTTTAGAAATGTTGTCAATCAAAATGTATTTATGCGAATTAAAAAAAATAATGTGTTCTCTACGTATTAGTCGGACCTTATCAATAGTAGTGACTATTTTTAATTTGTTTGTCAAAATATTTAAAGCAGGTGAAGAAGATTAATAATTATAAGGACTATAATGAAATTCTTGTATATCATAATTATTAGTTTTTTTATGCATAATTTACTTAGTTAGATTGGATACGTTTTAAACAACAAAAGATAAGATCAAAAATTTTATATTTATATTAGATTTTACTTTGAAATGTGCATTTTCTTATAATTAACACTTGGACCATTATTTATTGTCGACTATCAACTATTACCAGTCTTATGAGCATTGTAAAAGCTAGTTGTTAAGTTAGAATTAGTTGAATATTGATAATATGAAATTCATTATCTTCAACCATTTTGTAAAGCATTTTGAGTTTTAAATAATTGTGTCAAGAGCAACTTGGTTGAACACTTTTCAAGCTTTAAATTATTATCTAATAATGATAGTAGTTTTGTAATAGGCAATAGCATTTTATTTTAAGTGATCCACGAGGTGAACCGCTTAATGTTGCACCTATTTATCAGTATGGAGTGGTGTAGGTATGAGACATACGTATGTACGTCGATAAATATTCGAATATTTGTTACTGTTTTTTCTTTTGGTTGACTTTTTAATCTATTATTTATTATATAATTGTAATAAACTTTTTATTAAAATATCTTGAATAACACTATAATTCTGTTTTATTTGTGCCTTTATGGAGTATACTTAAGCCTTTGCTGCAAACAAACAAGTTATTGATTTAAAAGTAATGGTATTTCAATCCACATCGCTTGAAAATACGCGCAGATATACAATAGCTTTGTTCCTACAGCCTAAAATGGTTGATAAAGTTCTAGCTGTAACGCTTCTGTAACCATGGATATTATATAAACAGAGCGGCAACTCTTAGCCTCATTTCGTACCAAGCCAATCACGTCGAGTCGCGCCAGACGCTACTCGATTCATCTGACTGAGTTACCATTGAAATTAATGGTAATGTAAGAATTTGGTTTCACACTGAGCGCGTCGCGTCCAGTAAAGTCAGGTTGAGTAAAGTCAAAATTTCTCGTGACTCAGCCGGTTGAATTTTTGTGCCAGTCAGGCCAAGGCCAGACTTGAAGCGGCCAGCGCGATGTTTTTAACGCACTAGCTACAAGTTATAGAAAAATTAATCGAACTTATGCGACATGAGGAAGCAATTTACATCACAAACACTGTGATCATGGGTTCATTTAATAAATCGGTCAACAAAGGGCCAAACGATCGAAATATAGGCCTTTTAAAATTTATTGGATGTATCCAGTGTAGTTTCCTTAGGCGCTTTCGTGCCCTCATAGATCTAATACTATTAAAACTACTGGATGAACAGTAGAAAGAGAGAGAGAACTTGCGTACCTAGTCGTTTAGTAAGAGAGGGCGATCACGTGACTGGGGTCTTCTTCATAAGACTTTCGGTTTCAGGTTCTGTCTCTGTTTTGTAATTAAAGCAGTGAAAGCGCAATGACAGTGACAATCATGTGACAATTTAATTGTCTATGCAGTTGTCAAAGCACAATGACAGTGCCCCTTTCGATAGCGCACTCTCTCAATGTGAAAAAGACATGAGTAGGTATGAATCGTTACACATAAGGTATAGCAAATTATAGCAAATAATATAAGCTATTAGAATTGCTGGTTTCCTTTGGGACATCGTCTAGAGTCTAGAGAAACAAATAATGAAATATCTAAATACGGAGAGTGAATCCGAATATACAAGACTTTGGTTAGGTTAATAATAACGTACGCTGCCGAGACCAGACCAAATAATGCCAAAACTACAAATGAAGAGAACTGCTGAGATGAGGATACTTCGCACAATCCAGGAAAAAACAATTGTTTGACCATGAGAAGAATGACGACTGTGTCAGATTGTGGAAATTGGGAGAAAAACTGGTCAGTAGAAGAAGCAAGGAATGGAACCAACACGTCAAAAGAATGACAGAAGAAAGGATAGCGAAGCAAGCAAAGAACTCCAAACCACACAGCAGATGCAAACAACGGAGACCGTTAGAAAGCTGGGAACTCGGAAGGTTCGAGTTCGCGTTTAATTTAGAATTACGATTGCAAAATCTTGGCAACGGCTTTCGCGAGCGAAGGTAGTAAAGTTTGAAGAGCTTTTAAAACTCTATCTTCGAAAATTTCTTGGGCGGGGGCGGCAACTGGAGGCCTTGTCCGTGCGGAGGCAGAGGGAGGTGCCCTTCCGCGGGCGGACGGGGACTGGGCGCTGGGCTCCGGCTTGCAGGAGCGAAGTGGCTGCTAACTTCGTTGCGCGTACACTTTTGCCATTTTAATAATCTGGGGGTTAGCCGGACATTCCTTGAAGGAGGCGGTGTGCTCACCGCCGCAGTTGATGCACTTCTGCACGAACTTCTTACGATTGACTAAATCGCAAGCCAGAGATTCGTGATCGGCGGCACAGTTACGACACTTGGGGCCGGCGGTGCAACGCTACGAAATATGACCGTATTTTTGGCACTGGAAGCATCGCCTAACGGTCGTAGGGCGACGCTTGTATTCCGCGAAGACTGTAGCGTGGATCACGTTGTCGCACGCTAATAAAAGTTTTCCAGTGTCATCGCGATCTGACGACACCACTACCATGGGGAAGGTCTTATGTACTTTTGCCATGAGCCTAACGGCGTTCACTTTAAAGCCTTGGGCTTTAAGATCCTCCGTTAATTGTAGCTCCGTGGGTGCTCAGGCACACCCCTAAGGACAACCTTTAGATCTTTCTCGCTTTGCAGCGCGAAAGTGTGGTACGCGATCTTCTCGCCGTCGAGAAGATTTCTAAACAGACGGATGTCATCGATTGACCGGATGAACCGGACTGCGCCCGACGTATTCGTTGCCTTGAAACAAATGCCGTTTGCCTTCACGAGGCTAACTACTAGGAAGTATTTAGCCGTATCTGTGAGCATGATCGGGGGCGCATACTCACGAGCCGGTGAATTTTGTCCCTCCGTAGGGGGTGGCCGAATGGTTGGTGGCAGCGTGCGGGTTTGCTCCGTTGGCGTCTAAGAAGACGGCTGAGACTTGGGTGCGGGTTGGGGGGGAATGAGCGGGGCAACCGGCTGCTCTGTTCTCGGAGTTGGGGTATTTTCGCGGCTAGTTGGCCGCGAAGCGGGAGCTGGAGGCGATTCTTTCGAACCTGCTTTAGGCTTTTTCGAGGTAGGGGCCGCGGCGTTAACGACTGGTGAATCCGTCACCATATCCTCGTCCGCGCGGGGGGTGGAATTGTTTTTTGTTTCGCACTCGCGTGCGACGAAGTGGACACGGAGGAAATGACTGACTGTTCGGAGTCAGACGATTCGGGGCCGGAACTGCCCGACGGTTCGACGAAGTCCGCAGCCAAGCCTTTGGCATATATCGTTGCTCTACGGCGGCAGTTAATTTTGAAAATTACATTTTGAAATCGCGATTCATTTGGCTAATCTCTTCGCGGAGAAATCTAATGAGATAGTCCTTAGCACGGATGTTCGCGCGCAAGTCGCCAATAATTGAATTCAATTGTGCCTCGGCCATTTCGGAAGATTGAATTTTGTGCAAGGCAGGAAATTTTATACCAGAGACGGAGTCCCACAAAGGGAAAAACCGCTCTGGTTAAACACAAGTAAGAGAAATAGCACTACTGTGAGTAAACGTGCATTCGCTCACAGTAGAAATAAAGAATGAACTCACCAGATGGCCGGCACGGCGGAACAGCGGTTGTGGCTGGATCACCAAACACAACACGGAGCACTAG
>JARJEB010007519.1:0-14800 GCA_030264535.1 Liometoxenus newtonarum
CAACATACATTACTATTTATAAACCGATATTCGGTTAACATTTCTAGATATACCTTGGTGTATTTAAGCATAGCATCCCAGGTAAACCCAGGTATTGTATAGTAATTGGCAGGATCCAAGCGATATGCTTTATAGCAGCTAGTTCTGAACCAACGAACCTTTTGTAATTTTCCAATTTCTTTTAAATATAATAAATTTTGTGTTAATATCATTGTGTCCTATTATACATAAAATTCAACATTATATATTATTATCGTTTGCTCTATTCTTTTTTCTATGTTTTTCCATTTGGATGAGTTTCAAAGAACCCAGGAATTTATGAAACTTAATTTACCTACTTTTGGCTGTACTTATCTTATAATTATCCTTTCTATATCCGTCTATCTCTTTTCTTTTGATTTTCTGCCAGTTTTATTTACTTCATCTTCTTTCAGCCACTTTTTTCATTCATCGATTTTCTCCGTTTACCCGGCCTACCTACCTTTCTTGGTTCCTTGTAACTTTTCGTTATATTCTTGTTAGTGGAAGGAAGAGTATCATTTATGTTGCCGCCTAAATGTCACTTTAGTCACCAGCATCGTCGTCGTCGCCAGCATGTCGTTTATATTGAAAGTTTGTTTGACATGAAATTAATTAAAAGAAGGCAACTATGCATATTATGCATCCAATTCCGCATCCTTCGTACTTTCTTTAATAAACGGACCAGGAATCGGAATATTTAGCATATTTCTACATTTAAAATATTTTTTAACAAATTTTGATTAAAATATTAAAAATTTGTGCGTATAATACCTAATAAAACATCGAAGGATATCGAAGCAGAAGGAAATGAATAAATTGATTGCAAACAAAATAGAATAAATAAAAGATAAACTTCGAATTGATTAAATAATGAAATTTCAATGCACGTGACTTTATTGTAAATCAATCGAATTGGAAGTTGGAAATGCAGATGTTGGTTATTTTTTCATGAAAAAATAAAATTTAATTAACGATATTCATACGCAAATATCTCGATATTCTCAATACACGATTCAAACAAAGGCTGAATTGAGCGTCAGATATTTGAATTATAATTTCATGGACAGCGATTTACAATTTTATTTTATTTAAATATATTGTCCGTTTACAACTTGCAAACCGAGAAAAATGATTTCATAACATAAATCCCTAATTGTCTTATTTGCCGCAAAACTTTAAAATTTTCAATTGTAGATAATATATAAATATAACTTTCATAAAATCAATTAAAAAAATTAATATTGAATAAATATAGAAATATTTGTAAAAAATCGGGGATATGAACGAAAAGGGACACACACTAATGAAAAGACAAGGGATGATACACAGGGATGACTATGGGAAAAAACGTATGGTTTGGTTTCGTTGTAGCTGCTATACAACACATCACTTGGATCCTGCCCATTACTATACGATACCTGTGTTTACCTGGGATGCTGTGCTTAAATACGTATATCTAGAAATGTTAACCGACATCGATATTCTTCTGTTAAGCGTGATATTCGTGGTGGGTGGTTCAAGTCAGTGTAGCAAACGTTCAACTAATAAATTCCCACAAAACCAGTGGGGAACTAAGGAATATTTCATGCAGAGATACTCAGTTATATGTGCTGGATGAATATGGGGAAAAACGTATGGTTTTGTTTGGTTGGTGCCGGATGATATACGATTACAAAATGCAAATTTCCCGCATCAACTGTAAATTATATTTTAATATTGATTTGTATGTCCGACGTTTTCATTTTCAGTCTCGTTTTGAACATTTTTTGCTCTTTTATATTCTTCAGCCCTTAATTTAAATGTTTTTGCATTAATCCATGTTTAATGTTGCGGCAATGTGAATATTTAGTAGATTTTAAAAATTATACCAAATTATACCTAAAGCCAAATCAAAAATTGAATTAGAAGTGAAATATAGTAAATCAAATTCTAACTCGATTTTAATGCTGTTCTTAGTTAGTTATTTTAAATGTAGAGGGTGTAAATGTAATTGATTAATTATCAGCAATAATTATTATTTCCTTATGTTCAAAATTAACTTTTTTGTATGATATTAGTGTGAACAAAATTTAGGGCAAACCAAGTAACAAATCTGCGGCCGATAAAAAAGACACCTTTACATGGAGATCAAAACGTATAACTGTCTAAATATTGATTTTAACATTCCTAAAATATTTAGCTATATAATCTTAGAAAGTGTTTTCATTTTCTTACGCAAGATTTGCTAATTACATTTATTTTTTGGCTTAATGGTGCTACTCAAAACAATATAGAAATATTTTTAGAAAATCTGGGATATGAACGAAAAGGGACACACACTAATGAAAAGAGAAGAAATGATAATACACAGGGATGACTATGAAAAAAGCGTATGGTTTGGTTTCGTTGTAGCTGCTATACAACACATCGCTTGGATCCTGCCAATTACTACACGACACCTGTGTTTACCTGGGATGCTATGCTTAAATACATTAAGGTATATCTAGAAATGTTAACCGATATATAGAAATATCAGCAGCCTAAGAATGGGATAAACACACGTTACTAGGGCGCCTCTCCAACAAGTTCACACTCGGAATTAACAATAAAAACTTCGTATGAAAGTTATAGTTATAAATATTGAAATTACTGACGTCAATATTTGTAATTATCGTAATTATAGATAAATCAGTACGGGTTCGCACCTCACAATTTTTCACCGCACAACTTTTTTTGCTCTTGATAATACTTAGGTTTCTTTGATAATTCATATAATTAATAATGGGTCACTTTGAATATTGCATATACTTACACTTACACAATTTTCAGTAATCGTATAGAACTAATAGGAAAACAGTGTGTGGGGGCAGGCATATCGAAATGGGGGAAAATGTTTTTCTCGCCATTTTTCTCGCTTTTATCGATTCGTAGCCAGCGTAGCGGCGAACCCCGAACACATACGTATAAACCGAACCAACTGCCATGAGCACGCCGTCGTTCGCCCCCCGCCGACGAAACGCTCGTCGCTCGTTTGTACTTTCCACGGCACGCCGTTTATGCGGCTTTTCCAACCATACTCCAAAGGACGACTACACTCACCTATACTCTCACGTATTCGTTTCAGTGGCGTATCTAAGTTAAATTGGCCCCGGTGCAAAATCCCGTTAATTCTATAAAGTAAACTGGATGGAGCAATCTCACAAATTCTGTGGTAGCAAAACAGGAATGGGAAATACTATATCTCATATCACAAATAATAACAAATCTTCATTTAAATTTTTCAAAATTGACGAACTCCCCAAATCGTTGGGGCCCTGGTGATAGCTACGCCTCTGATTTGTATACAACAAGTAACACAACGCTGCTGATAGGTATAGTTATACCTTCTTTTCATTCTTTCATACCTATTTTAGGCCACGTTCACATTTTTCATAGTTCATGGTCTCTGGTCATTTGTCTGGACTGGAGCTGACCAATAGTTAGGTGTCTATGACTATCACCCTAATGTCATCCTAAACAATTGTTACTAATTTATATTGTTATATCATTTAACTGAGAGAGGTAATTATAGTGCGCTTTTATAGGTATGAATGAGAAAAATATAATTCGGATTGTGCGAGGCTGAGTGCAATTTAATTGAAATTTTTGAGTTCCGCTGTTCAGGGATTCCGCAAAAGCTTCTTGCCTCATTTTTCGTTTTTATTATTTATTCTTGTTCCATAGTACCATTCATTTTATGACGTATATTATCTTAATATTTTTATGATGCAATTTTTAATTTTACTTCGTCTTTTCATTTTCTTATTTTGATATTTAATAAACCGCATGGCGCACCTTCTTTATTAGAAAACTTAAAACTGAAATATTTCTAATATAAAAGACGTATTTTTCTATTTTTCCATCTTTCCACGTCATTTACAAGGAAAACGAAAGATGCATCAAAATGCAGTTAAAACCATTTCGCTTAACAAAGCAAAACGAAGTAACTTACCTTCCAATATCTTTTGTTCATAAGAAAATGCATGATGAAGCTTGGAACTTTATGATGCAAGTCGAACTTTTTTTGTTGTTTTGTATAAATTTTATAATCTTGATGTTGCTGGTGAATATTAAAAGTCTTTAATTTTAAACGAGAATTTTAATTTAATTTAAATAGGTAACAAATGTCTTTACTATAATTTTTAACGAAGCACGGATTCAAAGCACTATTTTTACAAATTATACATACACCGAAATGCACGAATCATTTTCCATTTTTCGATTTTCTATAAATTTACTTAGGTATCATTTCTTCTTCTTCTTCTTCGTATTGCTCTGCATAAAACTGTTCAAACACTTGTGAACAATGATAATGTAAGTGGAAAAAAACACGAACAAAAAAAAAACTGAGGTTAAAGGGGGTTAAAAAAATGAATTGATGAAGATGAGCGTATAGACGACACGTAAACAAACAGTGGACGCACGAAAATTACGACAACAACGCCAAATGCAAACGTCCCCAACTCGCCCTCGACCTTTTATACCCCCAATGTTTGGGATGGTGGGGACGGATGCTGCGCGTTTCCACAGCGACACGCGGAGGGATCATAATCATATCATGCCATCCCCCCCTTTCCCTTCACTTCTATATATTACTCTTCAATCTTCAATATATATCCGCCGGAGTTAGTCAGTCACATTCTCGATTCTCATTTCTTCAGTTTTAGTTTTACTTTAGTCCTTAAAGTCCTTGGTCCTGTAATAATACTTCAGATAGACAGATTCTTCGTATTTTTTTTTGGCATATTGTTGTAGGAATTAATTTTTAAAGAAAATATTATAAAAATTAAATTATTATACCGAGTATTTCGAAACAATTGCATTTTTAAAATGACGTAAGCACACTTTCTAACATATTTTTGATAATAAAACAGTTGAATAATAAGACAAAGGTTGAAAAAATATTTACATAAATAGATGATTCACCATAGAAATTATCTGAGGTGCGTTCAGATTTACAATTTTTTTAACCCTAAGATTAGTTCAGAAAAACAATTTTGTTTGATCCGCACACAAGTCAAAAATTATTATTCCAAGTTTCATTTGTGATTGCTAAAACTGCTGCTGTAAGGAATTTAATATATATGAGATGCGACATAACCATAACGTACCATAACCTCAAATTTTGTTATCCACGTTCGGTTTGCCAGCATAATTTTGCTGACCCAAAGTATGACGTCACATAACCGGACAAAGTTAACCCAAACCACGGAATCTAAATCTGAACGCACTCCAGACGTTGTAGGCACATAATCATTAATATGATAATATTGTACCTAATAACATAATGTTTGGTGTTGTGAATCCGCTCTAACCACCTGATCTTGCGATATCACCCCAACGATTATCATTATCATTAGGTATACTATTATAATTCATATTGCCGTCATTATTAAGGAAAACGTGAGGGCTAAGAAGAAGGTTTAAGAGAAGGGTTATGACATCTTGTTTTTCTGGAGGTGCTTATAGGTATAATTTAACTTGTATTATTATCATTAAATGTATGATGATAGCAGATGTGAGACAACGACAAGAGAAGAGACAAAGAAAGAGAGATAGAGAGAGAATTGCGATAAGAGTGGGGATTGAGGATAGATGAGATTAGTCCTTTAAGTATATAGTCCAGGGGTGGCCAACTTTAATGTTCTCATCCCGAATCCAATGTGCTCCTGATCACCCACACCACCAAATCTTTCCACTTTCTTTCTTCACTTTGAAATGCTACCGGTTGTTTGCTTTTTGCATTCTAGGTCCTCCCCTTTCTACGGCAGAGTCGCATCCAGGCTTCCTATTCATGGATTTTTCCCCAAGATATAGATATTTAGTTGGGAGTTTAGTCAGTAAGAGTCTGACATTGGCTACGGACGGAAGTCAGTATTTATTCTAAGTAGGATTCTCCCACCTACCGAAAAAAAAAACTTATTGCTGTTTTGGTATTCCAAATTTCAAATGTTGGGGGGTACAAAAATCCACCTGATGGCCACCCCTGATATAGTCGACATCATTTAATTTCATATATGAATCTCGGTTACATTACATTTAGTATATTGATACAATTTTAATTTAAATTTTTAATTGAACAAGAATATTGAATAAATTTTCGTCAAAATGTTCAGATATCATTTTCTATCAGTTGTTTTTGTGTGTTATTCAAATTGATATATTGATTTGATTAGCAAATCCTATGCAAAAATGGAAACGGACTGATTTCAAATAATCGGTTTGTTCACTTTCGTTTTCCGTACATTTAAATTTGGCAGGTTGTTGTCAAATCAAAATAATCAGAATTGTTTTTCGAATCATCTCAACTTTAATTTTTTTTCATTAGATTAGAAAAAGCATTATTTTGTTCTTCTTAATATTACATTCATTAAAGCGCGATAAAATTGCGATAAAACATTCAAGCAAAAAGGACACAAAGGATAAAACCAGAATGCAGAAAGTTTTCAGTTTTGTTTGATTATAAAACTGATTGCAACCGATTGAAAGTTGAATTTAATTAGGAAAACTGAAAACTAAATCTGAATGCAATCACTCTCTTTATGCTTACAATAAAGGCATTTAACAAAATGGGAAAACATGTAAGTACAAAGCAAAAGTTAAAATCTCCTTTATCCTTCCGCCTTCCGGTTCTTCTTATACATAATAATAAATATGATGTTTCGAAAAAGTCACAACAATTCTCGAATAGACAGACAATTGTTCGAGTTAAGAGTCGGGAAAATGTTTATGTCATGATTGGAATATCGCAACAATTGGGCACAAAATATTATCTATCAGCAGCATTGATATTATTTCATAAACTTTTTCGAATTCCCATTTTTGCGTAACTTCGCCATGTTTGGAAAGTTCCTGTTCCTGATGTCTTTTCTTGACTATAGGTGGCCTCTACCTTCGATTTTCTCTACTAAAAGAATCCTTCGTTCCTATCTTTTCCATTTTTTTAACTTTAATAATTTTTGTTTGATTTATCTTTACATTCAGTAAATGTCAAGTCATTTATCCGGAATTAGGGAAAATTATTTGCAATTATTACACGAACATTATCACTATTATCAGCAATCGTCCAGCTGGAAAACATCAATTTCAAAACGGTTGTATTCGTATTCATTTTTATATTTATATAATCTAAATTTATACCTAATGGACAAACCTAAAATTGGTTATAACTTCCTAAAATGATTTTTTTTTTATTTTATACGAATTTTCAATTACATTTTGAAATTTATCGTCATTAAAAGAAAACACATTTAAAAACAATTATTTTTTTTTGCAACGTTTTAACGATGCAAATAATAAATTGTGCAAAGTGGAATATTTTGTTTCATCTTTCATGAATGTGTGCATCTGTATTCAAACAAATGTATTTGTATATTATTTTTCTTTTTGTCTCTCTTTTTTTCCGTTTATGTTGATGCCGGCACGGGTCGGATAATTAATGAAAAAATATCCCATATTCCATGCAAACGTCATAAATTAGACGAAAGGCCGTTTGCAGTGAACTAACAGCAGTTAGTAAGCAGTACTGTTGGTCACGTGCATTTTTCATTTCTCCCATATCGTTCAAAACACACACGACCGTAATGTTGGAACATCATCACAACCCATCACAAAAAATATACAATTTGTCCTAAGAATTATTATAAAGAAACAAATTTTACTACATTTTGACTTATATAGAATGACATTAGAAATATTCGTCAAAAAAAAAATAGTTGATTTTTGAGACACATTGTATAAGTATATTTTCAACTGTAGCAAACTGACCGCCAAATTTAGTTCAGTTCTCTACTTTCAGCACCCCACTCTAAAAGTTCCTGACTACGGCACTGCCTGCTATCAGCGAATCGACTGTACCTCTGATAACGTCGAAATTAAATGTTTGTAAAATTGTTTAATGGAAAGACGAAACTTTTCACATAATTTCAATTTCCCCATCACACATTCTGACATTTTCCTGATGTTTCCTCTTCCTCCATCGTTCAAATTTTCTCACTCTAATATTTTATTTTAGATGCAGCATGCAGGTTTATTCTATACTTACTAAATCATGTGAGTAAAAGTGCGACAAATCTTTTTATTTTATAATTTTAAAGGAACGGAATTTGGAAAATTATTATTTTTAGCCACATTTTCCGAATTTATGTGCAACTTATATTTATATTATACATAAAGATAAAATGTCTCAGTTATATTACTTATGGTTATATTCTCCGACTGTTAGTGTCAGAATAGTGTTAGATTTAAAGCAATTTTAATGTTGGTTACGAGTTATTAGAAGGAAAATCATCACGAAGTTGAACTCCGGGAAAAACAAACCAAAATGTATTATGACAGAGTGTTAGATGGCTGCAACTCGAACTATAGAACTGGAACGGGAACGAGAAAATGCAACTAAGATAAATTTTAGGCGCAGGGACGTATTCACATAAAAACATATTCTAAATAGGCTATAATCACAATTCTTAACGACTCGTAAATACTGTTCCTCAAAATTTACCTGTAAATTGAAAGGAAGTTAAATTGAACCTGAACGCGAAAAACAATTTATTCTCATTATCATTTAATTATAATTATAAATACTTCAGACGTTCAGACCTGATTGTAGAAAGTAGTGTGGGTTGCATATTGACATCTCTTTCCCCATTTTGTGTTCGCCCCATGTCCTTTTCACGCAGTTCACGAAATGAATGTGTACTTTTATCGGGTTCGCTGTGGGTTGCACGTGCATCCTTGCAACCCAGATTCGCCGTCTATGGTGACACTCATTCATGCCTTCACTACACTTCACTTATTTGAATTTCTATGTTCCAAATCTTCAAACCACGGAATAATCATAACACCAACCACAATGACAGTGAGTAAAACGGGTTGCAAGTTGCAAGTTGCAAGTAAACACTGATATTTCCCAAAAATAAATTATGCAGTGTTGATTTATCTTATTAGATATACTTATGAAGTTTTCTCATATTTATGAAGATTGTTATTGCAGAAATGTTAATGAAATTTTGTTTCATTTTGTTTTACACAAAATATTATGACGACATAATTGTAAAGTCATAATTTTCCATTGCAATTTCCAATTTCAACCGAAAATCATATTAGGTAGTTTGAAAAATGAAAAAAAAGGCAAAAATTTTTAAGTTCTCAATAATTTTCAGTTATCTTCCAAAATCTAATTCATTAGGTAAATCGAGAAAATTCCCTCGAACATTTTGCTTAGCATAGATAATATTATTAGAACAACAATGATGTTGAGCTTGTTGGAAGTTCATTTGGTTGCTCTCCGTTTTTTTTTTTATAATACTTGATCATCTTTTGTCTTCCTCTTTTCTTCTTCAAATCGTGCAATGGTGCAATTTTTCCTTATTCGTTGCTCTAAGTGTATTTTATCAGCCTTCAGCCTTTGCGTTTCGTTGTGCTTTCGGTTGTTCGTTCTTCGTTCATTCGTGTCGCTTCTTCGTCATTGCGTTTCCTTCGTTCGGTTCATTACATCAGCATCTTTCCCATATTAAATCAGCACGACCGGTAATAAACGGGTGTAAATTTTCTCGCAAAATTCGTGTTAACTCCCCATAATGAGGACTGAAAAACGATGCTCGTGTCTCGTGCGATGCCAAGATTAAACTGCGGGACGTCGAATTGAAACGCCGGGAATCTTTTGCGTTTCATAACACAACCGAACCGACCGACAGCTTTTTACTTATAATTTTGTTTCAGCTATAGAAAGAAAAAAAACTTATAAATAAGATTAAAAACTCGGTATTGATTTGATTTTAATCTTTTAGTTATATGGTCATTATTAGCATTTTTCAGTGATTAATGGTACCTATAACTCACTACCGTGAGTTATGGATTTTCATAAATCACTACAAATAAATAACATTGATCGCGTATTAAAGTTCAACAAGATTTAACGAATTTGAAGTGACCGATCCCGAAGAATTCCGACCGTAGGCCATGTGTATCACCCGCCAGGCCGCCATATTGCTTCAGCTGTCAGTTCGTGCTCGTTCGTTGCTTCATCGAGAAATTACAATTTGTGTTTTGTGTTACAAATATTGTAAGGTGTAGAAAAAGCATAGTATTATATTCGCGATTAAGGCCATTATTCACTCTGATCGCTCATATAATAATATACAATTACGTAACACTTTGTATCTATTTGACCCGCTTTCCGTTTCTCATTTTCCCGCATTTTCCGACCGTATTGGCTAATACGCGCAAATTTTGGTGGTTGATTTGATAGTAGTGGTTGAATATTAGTAGCAAGCACTAAACACAGTTGGCTTTGTGCGTGAAAGAGCTAGGATAGAGAGTCAGGGGGCAAATATATTATATCGTTGAACATATTATGTATAATCAATTTGCTTTTAACTACATGGAATAATAACGCGTTATGTGACCACCCTCTTTGCTGGAATGTATGGACCGAAAATCAAAGAGTCCCATTACATTATACATAATAAGAAACATACAAAAGGTTCAATTCCAATGGCGTAGCTACAAGAGTTGAAGTTGTCCTAACAATATGGGGTCCCTCAACTAAAGATACTGAAGAAACAAACAAAAACAGTCAAATTTTTTCGTTCGTGTCGGGGGGAGTCAACAAAAATGTGTGACTGTGGAAAACAATTCCTCGCAATCAATATACGAATTACAATCGAAATCTCTCTCTCTCTAGGTAGATATTTTTTTTTACTGTTAGTCGAACCCAGATCCTCTGCATATCTAATGTATAGAACTACCAGTATGAGCTGTTTTTAAATCTAAGACAGAGAATTGCTTCTCGATAGCTACGCCACTGGACTGGCCGGTTCATTGAAATAACGTGGATAGAATATCTACGAATAACAATGTGTACGTTAAATATTTTGGTATTGTATTTGCAAGATAATATAATACGCGTATCTAAAAGTTTGTTTTAGGGATATTTGGAGGTTTGTCTCTGTTGTGTACGTCGTTTAAATATTGTGTGAATATTATAAAGCACGACATTTTGCTTGCCATTGATCTAGATCTAGATTCAAAGCAAAATGTTGGGCATACCAAAGTTATGTATGGACAAAGACTAAAATAATATCTAAAATGTTGGAAACGTCGAAAGTTTGTTATCGTTTTCCATTATTGAATCACGTTTTATAAACCACTGGGTTTGCGATATTTATTTATTCGATTAAATGCTATTTAAATGAATGTGATGGCTCCGCAAATAAGATAAAAGTATTGGTCCTTCGAAACGGAGATACTTTCTCAACTTTTTTTCTTCTTATCCATAGAATTTATTATATAGACAGCCTAAACAATTATCGGGTATTGAAGCAGGTAATCGTAATCCTGAAGCAAAATTTAATGTCTGATGGAAATGCAAGCATATAGGACCAAGGAAACTAGGACGAGACAAAGAGAAACTTATATTGGTAAATGGTCAGTAGTCAAGTATAAAGGGTCTTCTAAAAAATAAGGAAGATGGAAATATATAGGAAATTTTGGAAAATTTTATAGGACAACACCGTGTATTTTGTATTTCGTGTTCGATGTTACGTGTGGAAACAGGATTCGTACCTGCAGGGCTTGTATAGCCAGGAGACTATGCGTTAGATTCACTGTTACAGTATGCGAATGGAATGCATGATAATCTGCGGTGATGCTGTGGTAGTTGGTTGCTAATGTTTGATCTATACATATAGGAAACTGCATTCCTGTTGCTAATCATACCTATACCTATGGCACATTAACAACATTGGAACATTGCACGGCATCGCTTATTGAATATTTATCTGCTAAGGCGATCTTCAATAATGTGGCAAATTTCATTTTGAAGGATCGAACATTCCTTATGTCCGTTCATTGATTATAACCCTATATAGCAGCATCAATTATAGTTTGCAAGATTCATAATAAAAAAATACGGTGCGTTAAATTCGCATCGCATAACTTTCCGGCCATACACATTACGATTTCGTAGAACTTGTCTATCTTACAAGTAATTCTGATCGTAAAGTGGAAATAGTTTAATTTCGATGATATTTAACGTCAATTTCAATATTGAAATTTATATTGTCAATTGATAGTGTCAGCGTGATGAAAGCAGCAATATTCTACTCTATTTTTATGATGGTGATTCTTATTGGATTGTTGATTGGTATATATCTACCAATTCATTAGCCCTAGAATTTTTTTGGCGAACCTTGTAGGAAAATTGAAACACCTTCGGACAACATATAGAAAATTTTTTGCTAAAAAGTATTAACTTTCCAAACTTATTAGGTACACTACTATTTCCAGTGTGGCTGTGCGACTTCAAAGTTTTTGAAATACAATTTTAGTTCTGGTATCACCGCTAGATTGAGCTGACACCATCTGGTATTTACAGGTATCTAGTTTAAGCACCTTTTTACTAATTTGAAAAGTTAGACAATGGAAATCATAGAATTTTTTCACAACATAAAACGCACTGTAATTGACACAGTGACTGAATACGTCAGTTGGGTAAACAGCTATTAGGGAAGCACACTATAATAATGTGGGCCTGGTTGTTGGTAACTGTTTGTGTTTCTATTTCTTTCTCAATCATTTGTAATTATATATTGAATGTAAATGCAAACATAGGGAACACGAACGGGTGTAATCATTAATTAAGCTTTCTTTAATTCCGTTGACAGTTTGACCTTTTATACGATTTATAAATTCGACTTTTACGATCGTGCACCTTTGCTAATACGAATATACAGGGTGTCTCAACTAAAACGGTACAGACTGCATGTACTTCCCCTATGTTCCATTTTATTTCGGACAAGCAATTACAGGAATAAGATATAGAACCAAGGTAAGCAACCAAGAATGCAAATAAGTATCATTCTGTCAAATGAAAGAAGTTTCATTTGTTTTCATGTTTTCAACCAATATTTTATAATTTCAATGATAACCTTGAGTAAATCAATAGCCAATTTTAAAAATAATTATGCATTCTGCAGAAGACATAATTAAAATCTGTCAAAGCTTACTCAAGGTTATCAATAAAATTATAAAATATTCAATGAAAACATAAAAACAATGAAGTTTCATTTGACAGAATGATATTAATTTGCATTCTTGGTTGCCTACCTTGTTTCCATATCTTATTCCAGTACAATGTATTTTAATTGTTTGTCCCAAATAAAATGGAGCATAGGGAAATACATGTTTCGTGTTAAATGAGACACCCTGTATATAAGTCTATTCTATTCATTTTCTTACATAATAATCATCATAATATAATATAATAAAATAAACAGAAAGCGATCCAATCTTATAAAGTTTCTCGTTATAATATGTTCGCGCTTACACATATGTATAGGTAAATTTGACAGTTGGAATTAAACATCGCGGGGATTCACGTGGCTTGATCGATTATTATTATCGACGGGCAATGATTTTTATTCGTTCGTCTTCGTCTTGAAACATAGCAATGCTACCGACCATCATTTGTCATTTTACAAAACCGTCCCTAATAAATTTTACAATCAACGGTTGTTTTTAAAATACAGGGTGTCCCAGACCAAACGATATAGCGAAAACTGGCTGATTCTACATGAAAAACTGAGTAAGAAAGTCCAATACCAAAATGTTCAGGGAAGCACCGTTTTTAAACAGGAAGCAATTTAAGTATCGTTTGGTCTGGGACACCCTGTATACAAGCAACTGGTCTGTAAAATTGAAATACCATTTTGAATTTCTCTGATCGAGATATCTACTCATTAATGTCACATAAATGTGTTCACTTTAAGAGTTTGGGCAGGTTTTAAAAATATGTGAAAAAGTGGCGGCAAATTTGAAAATTGCACGTGGCAACAACGCATCTTGTTACTAAGTAGTCAGATGGTAGATTCAAATGAAGCAAAATTCAAAATTTTTATAAAATTACGATTAGATGTAATGGGGTCACACTCCACACTCCACACTGTATGGTCGGAAAGTAAAATGCCCTTTGCCCATTAAGTTTTCGACGCATTGCGTTCTAGTTTCAGTGATTTACTACCGGTCTTGATACTAGTATATTCGCAGTTGGGTGGTCATCACCTTCATGCCTTCTTCGTAAGTACTTACAAATACAACAAGAAGTTAAGAAAACAAGACTTTGAATTACTTACAACTTATAGCTATAGACTAAGTACATTGAATAAGTCCAAATGAATACAAGACAAGAATAAGTGCGATTAAGTGTACAGGGACAACTATAGCAAAGAAAAGAAGCATGCATAACAAAACAGATATCCTTTTCAACCTTTACTTACTTACTTATCCTGTCCTCGTTCGTCCTGCCTCCAATAATATCGTTTATTCGTCTCGTGGCTGACTATCTACTTACTCTACTGGTTATGCAAATATACAACTTGAATTGTCTCGCTCGTCATTTGAAACTTTTCAAAGAAGCTAAACAAGTTCAGCTTGCCCTTGATGACTGGAGTGGTAATAGTATATTACGTATTTAGAGTGAAAAGTTGCTTATTGCGCACGATGCGGAATTTTACAAACGAGCCGAGTAGCGACGAGTTTAGTAATCCGCTTTTACTTAATACTTTTTCTACGACCATACACAAAATAATAATTTTATAAACGCAAAGAAAACAAATCAGCCAAAATAATATAGTGAGGACAACGGACTCAGCCCAAAATGTCGAAAAACTACCTGACCTGTCAAGATTGTATGCCTTGGGTTTACAACACAAGATTATTATGTTATTGTTAGAGTCATGTACTTGATGTCATAAATTGGTCG